>JAAEAF010004953.1:0-78264 GCA_011037195.1 Triatoma infestans
GTGTTTAGCTAAATATTATAAAATATTAACCCTAGTCTTGTATGCCATCTCGCGGCTCAAAAACATTATTACAGTCCTTAAAATGTTTCAAGCTAAATATTACACATCTTAGCCGCATGTCCTGTATGTCATCTCGCGGCTCAAAAACAATATTACAGTCCTTAGAATGTTTCAAGCTAAATATTACACAACTTAGCCGCATGTCGTGTATGTCATCTCACGGCTCAAAAACAATATTAAAGTCCTTAGAATGTTTCTAGCTAAATATTATAAAATCTTAGCCGCATGTTCTGTATGTCATCTCACGGCTCAAAAACAATATTAAAGTCCTTAGAATGTGTTTAGCTAAATATTATAAGTGTAAACATGAACAAAATACATAAAAATGCACAAAGTATTGAATATCAAAAAATATTAAAGTCTTTAGCTAAATTCTATAGTATGTCATCTCGCGGCTCAAAGATGATAATAAAGTCCTTAGAATGTGTTTAGCTAAATATTATAAGTGTAAATATGAACAAAATATCAAAAAATATTAAAGTGTTTAGCTAAATATTATAAAATATTAGCCCTAGTCTTGTATGCCATCTCACGGCTCAAAAACAATGTTAAAGTCCTTAGAATGTGTTTAGCTAAAATATTATAAGTGTAATCATGAATAAAATATCAAAAAATATTAAAGTCCTTAGCTAAATATTATAAAATAGTAGCCCTCGACTTGGATGACAGTTCACGGCTCAAAAACATTATTAAAGTCCTTAAAATGTTTCAAGCTAAATATTACACATCTTAGCCGCATGCCTCGCATGCCATCTCCCGGCTCAAAAAAATTTTTTTTTCCCTGACAAATTTCGACCTTATATTTTCAAGGTAAATATTATAAAACATAGCCGCAGGTCAGGCATGCCCATCTCGCAGCTAACAAATATTTTTTTTACCTTAGACTGTTTTCAAGCTAGATTTTTCAAAACGTAGCCGCATGTCTCGCATGCCATCTCCCGGCTCAAAAATATTTTTTTTCCTTGGTTAAAAATCAGATGGGGGTCTCATCGTAATTTTGTAGCCGCGCGCCAGACCCCTGCCTTCGGGCGTAAATTCATAAGTGCCTGGGGCTCAAAAAAAATGGCCCTAGAACCGGTAAATAATATCTACTGATAGAACTTGCTGTAATTCTGTAAATTCTATTTCTTTATCCAAGTCTAAATCAACAAAGTTTGGCTGCGCATAAAGAATGGGGCTGGGCCGGCGTTGAGGATTTAGTAGTTGACTAAAATAGTTAACACAATCGTTGGTACTAACTTCATTTCCCAGGTTGAATTTATTTTTTTTGAAAGAGTTTACAGCATTCCAGAATTCTTTAGCATCCTTACAAGTTCCAGTATTAAAACAAATTTCCTTATAATACCTGGGTACGCTTAGCCTTACACATATTTTTAAAAGCTTTCACTGAATAGATGCATCTCTTAGTTGGCTGATCGGCCAGGGGGTACATAAGAAAAACACTACAAAATTTTTTAAGTGTTTTTCTTATGAAACCCCCTGGCCGATTAGCCAACTAAGAGATACATCTGATCATTTCTAACGGCCAACAATTGCTACACTTTCAATGAATATTAATAAAGTTTTCTAATAACATCGGAATTACTTTTTCTAAACAAGTTATATAGTTTAAATGACCGCCGTCTTAATTTTTCACACTCCAGATCAAACCATTTTTGTTTATATAGAATTTTGTTTGTGCAAAATATACCATCCCTTGAGTTTTTCGCTGCCTCAGATATCATGCTGAGTAAGTATTCAACACATTGATCTGGGTCTTGGGGTATATATAGAATAGCTTGTCCAATCAAACATAGCTTCTCATTAAATTTATTCTCACTTTGTTTTGACCACACAAGCGTTGGGAGAAGCGGCAGTATTTGATTATTAGTATTGGTCGTTAATGTTAACGTTAAGGGAAGATGATCAGAAAAAGTTTCTTTTTCAATTTTAAAATCTTTTATTAAATTTATTATTTCAACTGGAACACAAGCGTAGTCAATTACTGAACATCCCGCCCCGGATATATATAAGTAAATGCCCCATTAGTGTCCCCAGAAGCTCGCCCATTTAAAACTGATTAAATTACGATTGCAATTTATCATATTATCTTTAGATCTCCTATACTGATTTAAGTTATATATATCGTTGCACATTTCTTTAGGAATGCACGGAGAAGCCGCCGTTCGCGCATTGAGGTCGCCAATTACAATTATTTTTAAGTAATTGAAGGAAATTAAAAAATTATTTAAATTTTCAAACTCTTTTTCCCAGTTACAGAACGTTAGATAAATTGGTAAAATATAAAATTTCTCTGTTTTTACTCGAACATGTACTATTATAACTTTCCAAAATTATAAACTTAAAAGTAATCTCATCAATTAACATGTTTTTAATCCCAAAAAGACAGCCTCCACTAGCCCTACCGAACCTCCCAAGTTTGCTGGCATGAACCCATTGTAAAGTATAACCCACGAAAATTTTTTCTAATTCTTTGACATCTTTTTCTAAAAAAATGTTTCATACAAAAAGAAATCCATACTTATTTATAAAATTAAAAAAATTTAAATTACTTTTTAATTCTCTAATATTATAAGATAGAACAGAAACATACCTATTTAAATTTTGACAATTACCACCTGAAACACATTTCCACTTCGGGCAGACGTCTCTACCTCATGCCGTGTTCTTCCTAGATTTACATGTTTGGGTTACCTCTTTTTGTGCTGTTGAGTTAGTTTCTGCCTTTCGGTTCTGATCTTCCACAGACATATATTGGGTTGCTCCCTTGCTTTTGCCATCATACGGAGACTGTATTTGTTCATTTACAATATTCCTCGCACACAGTAGCTCTTTTTGCAGATTTGAAACATCTCTTTCAAACAGTTGTGTTAAAGTGGTAGCCCCGACCTCTTCTCCACACATTAACCCAATTTCTTCATCCCAATAGAATTTCCTATTTTTGTAATAGAAGAAATCCTTACGCATTGCAACACTGGCGCCATTATCATATTTAATTATTTCTTTACTGAACTGCTGCAATTTCCTCCTTTTTTCTCTGGTAACCTGTGAAAAGTTTCTATGGACTATTATTCCCGTGCCTGATAGTTTCCTTGTATTACGCAGAATTCGTGAAATATCATTCTCATAGTAAATTCTACCAATATTAGTTTATCGATTCTATTTTTCGGTCCAACAGGGAATGCCTTGCTAATGGTAATATTATTTACGGCAAGTGTTTTTTCTTTTTCTCTTTGTTTAAGAGCATTTATTTCTTCTTTCAACAAGGTATTTTCGTGAACTGAACCGTTAATACTCTTCTCCAGTGTAAATAGATCTTCCCGTGTTTGTAAAGATGCTAATTTAGTATCAAAAATTTGATTTATTACCTCTTCTAAAGATTCCACAGATAACTCGCCTACGTTTTTACTCATATTCGATGCTATTTTCAGCTGTTTATTTACAGATAATAATTCCTCTGGAGAGCTGTTACACCTTCTTTTAAATGTACACTCCTTTAGTGGTGACTTACGATTAAGATGCCCTTTCCATTTCTCTTTTCCTTCTTCTATAAATTCATTAATATTATATATCTTTGTTACTATGAACACCAGTGGCGTAACAAAATTTATTCAGGCCCCGCAAAAAAATCACTAGAACACCCCTCCACCTCCTTAATTTTTCCCCTGTCTTATTACGACATGAGACCAAAACAAAAAAATGAGGAAGTGAAACTTTATAATTAGTGTACTGCAGTACTTACATTTGAGCACCTCGGCGGACATCACAGGAATCGGGCTGCACGTCGAGCTTTCTGAGAGGCGAATGCTACCACAATTTCACTGACAACAACACTTTTTGCCCTTCACTTTCTATGCTTAGAACACTAAGCCCCCTGAGTCTGTCTTCCGACATAGTACTTCGAAGATAATTTTTAATTAGTTTTAATTTTGAAAATGACCGTTCCGCGGAAGCCACAGTGACAGGCAAAGTGAGAAACAAACAAACTGCTGTGCATAAATCCGGAACACTGAAGGCCAAACTTGAATTCTTTAGAAGTAAAAGATCAGCTAATTGCCTAATGGAGGATATAGAAGATATTTCGTTCCTTAATGCACTTCTAAAACTTAGAATTTGGTCGGGAAGTTCAGATGAAAGGTCATCTTCATATTCGGTTTGGAGGTTTAGTGCTTCGACCTGTATTTCTTCTTCTGAAGCAGACGACAAAAATGGTGGTGTAAGTACTTTGAAATAACTGCTTACATTATTCATACCTTCGAATCTGCTTTTTGAGTTGACGATAATTATATCCAAAGTCCCATTAAAACAGTTATTTTGAAATGAGCTTCGGGTACATTAATCGCTCATCTTCACAAATTTCATCAAAATGCCGTTTAACTCGTCGACGCCTTCGATTTTCAAATTTTGGAGTAATGCCCCATTTATCAGAAAGAGAAATTGCTACCAAACTTGCTTTATGAAAACTGTTTCTATAATTAGATAACTCAAGAACAGCGTTGTGTAAAAGGATTAATGCCTCTCCAAGTTCGAAATCTTCCGACTGCAGAATACGTGAAACGCAACTTGTGACTTCAAGTATTTTACTTTGCAATATCATATGAAAAACGAGCTCAAAATTTTCAAGCCGATTTTTCAAAGCAAGCTTCTGATCTTTCTTCGCCTTTCGTGGTTTCTAATGTTACTCTTGAAAGGGCTTTAATGACGTCCACATATGAATAACGCAGCGATTTTACGAACTGAAAACGCGATGACCATCTAATCGGACATAGCTTTTTAAGTGACGGAGAACGTGACAAAAGTTCCCACCTTTTTGTAGATTGACTAAAAAATATATATAAATTTTCAATTGTTTCATAGAACCGTCTGACTTCCTGTATTTCACATGCTGCGTCATTTAAATCACGATTTAAGTTATGAGCAGCACAGTGAACATATTTAGCGGTCCTTTACTTCTTCTCTATACGAGATTTAACACCATTGTAGGTCCCTGATATATTTGCTGCTCCATGTACTCTTGACTTCGGCATTTATTTAAAGATAAACCCCTTTTCTTCTATCGCCTTTGAGATCTCAGTTTCTAGCCCAGAAGCACTTTGGTCCTTAATTTCTTTGAAACCTAAAAAACTCATTAATTTTCACTTCACACGGTCTACCTGATTCCTCTTTGGAAACTGTAATGTTCCTGAACACTTGGCTTAATTGGTCTTTTTTTTGTAATGCTCTGTGTTGTGTCGATTATTACAGAGAAAAAGAGGCTGATTTAATATCCCTAACTATTTCCATTTCAACTTTCCTTGGCAACAATTCTATTAGTTCATTTTGGATAGAAGGGCTAAGATATCTGTCAGTTCCTTTCCGCCTTTGCGTCAGTTATTGCAATATAGGATCATATTTTGGCAGAAGGTCAATTATAGCTAAAAAATTTCCACTGTTTTCACATCCTACTTCTTCTCTATGTCCTCGAAAAGAAAGATTGTTAGATGCTAAAGTTAATGTTACATTGATTGTGCGCTCCAGTACCAGTTTCCAGAAATCGGTTTCTTTTCTAACTTGGGATTCCAAATGTATTTTTCTCTCTCCACGAATTGTAAACAACATACGCTTTCAAATGTAAACTACTGGTTTCATGTCGAACTATGTTCTTGGACCACCCTTGCCAGTAATGTACTTGTCTCCATGCCGACTGAATAGAAGACGTATTTTCTACAAATAGCCAACATGACAGACAATATACCGAATCACTTTTTGGCGAGTAACACAACCATTCCCTCAAAATTTTCTGGCCGGTTTTTGTAGTTTTATGATAAAATGTAGTGGGAAAATTTCTGTTATTTTGACTTTTACCTTTTGGGAAAGGGCCATTTGGTTGATACTGCCCTTGTCTTACTATCGCTATTTTAGTATCACTGCCAATATCTAAGGGAAAATCAGCTGATCATATTCTTCAATTACATTACTTACACCTATCCCGAAATTGACGGCATCACTGAACGCCGAAGGAACAGTTTGTAAACTGACACTTTTTTCATTATCGGTATTATCCGAATTACGCGTGTCACATTCACTATGAGTGGCAGGTTCTTTCGAACAGCATGCAGAATTGTCACTTTTCATTTCCGTAGTAGAACCAGGAAGGAAAAAAGTATCTATTTTCACTAATTTATTCTTAGCGTTTTCAATTTCCCTCTTCCTCTTCCGTTTTTGGGCCCCACTTACATGCCCATTATGTTGTTTTATATGGCTTCATTTCAGTAATGTTAAATAACAATTAACTCAATCGCACTAAACTAACGGAAAAAGAAAAGATGGCTTTAGTCTGGCAGTAACGGTGCTAGTATTTAAACTTGAATATCTGAACCTATCTCGGACAGGTTGTCAATGATACTAACTTCAGTTCATAATCATTATTTTCCTGAGTCGCTAACCTAAGCATGTGACAAAGAAGCGGAACAACAATCAATCGCTTGTTCCGAGAATGCGAGCGGTGTGGAATCTCAAAGGAAACAATGTAACAATTGAAGTGGTATCTACCGGTATGTTATTAATTTCGAACTTAAGTTCTTTATACTCCAAGGTTATTACTTTTTGTATTGCCCGAAATGAATAACTATTTTTCTTAATGTGTTTTGGAAAAATAAAATTTTCAATTTCTTTAAAAATTTTATTTTTCTCAAAATTATCCCGGGCCCCCTAAATACACGGGCCCGCCCGCATTGCGGGCCCGTAATTTACGCCACTGATGAACACCTTAGACTCAGGTTCCTTACAGGTTGATGCAGTTTACATGGGACTTTGCAAAAGCATTTGACACCGTCTCGCATAAAATTTTACTAAATAAATTGCAAGCATAAGGCATCGACGGTAGTTCCCTGAATTGGATAAGAACCTACTTGACAGACAGGACTCTCAGAGTAAAAATCGGACCTTACCTATCTGATAAATTCACAGCAACCTCTGGAGTGCCCAAGGTTCCCATCTGTTGTTTTTAATATATTTTAATGATGTCACCAATGTATTTCACAACGTCAGAATGTTACTATTTGCTGATATCCTTAAAATATGCCACTCAATTAATAACTTAACAGATGCTCTCGTTTCGCAAAATAATCTTGAACTTTCAAAAACTTGATGCGATCAAAATTTAGGTAAATTAAATATATATCTAAATGCTCTTGTCATTACATTCAGCAGATCTTCTAACTCAATAGAATTTTATTACAAAATGACCCCAAAATGACTTTTAATGACCACATCTGCTAAACCAAATAAAATGCTAGGCTTTTTTTTTTTCGGAATGCTATTTCAGAGATCTAAATTCACTCAGACTTCTGTATTGTGCATTAGTCAGATCACACATCGAATTCTGCTCCCCTATTTGGCCATCTAAGTTTCTTTATCACACTGAAACTATTCAAAATGAATTTCTAAGATTGATTGCTTTCAAACTTAATATCCCCAGACAGGAATTAGACTACTTAACTCTCAGATTACTAAATTGTACAGATCGGAGGAAATTATTCGATTTGCTACTGCATGGCCTAATAGACAGTTACTATCTTCAGTAACCTGCCAAGTCCCTATCAAAAAAGTAGGCACCGCAATCTTTTCTTCATAAAATTTTATAGAAATCATTACTCCTACAATTCACCAATACCCCGGTCACTAAGAATACTGACTAAACTTAGTTCCGAACTAGATATTTTTCATCTGTCCAGAATCCAGTTACCGAAATGCAGTTACTAAACTACTGAATCCCTCGCACTTCTTTCCCTGTAAATAAAAAATACTACCATGCAATATTTGTATGTACTTCTTTTTATTTGTTATTCTTAATATTTCAGGTTTGATTATGTTGTTTTATGACTGAACTTTTACTTATTTGCTTTATATAGGTTTATTTGAGATATCTATCGCTCTCATAAAGGTTTAATTTTTCATTTTGTTATTTTATTATTTCTCAATAGATATAATTAACTTAAAGATTAGTCACTTCCAAATGCAAAGTAAACTCTTCCTTGATTGATTTATACTATCTAGATTTATAGATTATATATAAATATATTATATTTTTATATATTAAATATTTTTCTTACTAGACTTATATTTAAACTACTTACGTTGGCATAATTGAATGTTTTTTCTTGACCGATCCTCACCAAATTTCTTCATAACATTTAAACTACATTTTAATTTTTGTGTGTAACTTTATTATACCTTTTCTTGTTCACACTCATTATTCCTGTTATTTTAATTTAATGTATCTTACTTTTAGATCTTTAATGGCATTTTTTAAGCGTTGTAAATACTTGTTAAAGTTGATAGCTACATTTATTATTATACTATATATAAAGGATGTATAATCCGTTAAATAAATAAATTCTTTTCGTAGGTCAGATTTCATATTCGATCTCTTTTTGTGTAATCTTTAACTCTTCTCAGAAATCTTATTTCTGCGTTTTGTAAACTCCTTTTTTCTTTAGCCTCTAGTTACCCAAAATTCGCTTCCGTATGTAAGCAGCAGTACAGCTATACTTTTGTAAAGTTTTATTTTTATTTCAGGTCTTATTTTTCAGCGTTCTATTCATTGCACCATAGGCAGTTTGAAATTTAATTATTTTATTTTGTATATATCAAAACTAATTTAATATTAACTTGAATCTGAGATGAGGTAAATGCTGCATCCAGATTCGGCAGCCACTAGAATAATTGACAATTTTAGAGAGTAAAATTTTGTTGTGTGTCCTCAATTTTAAGTAACGCTAAATCGACTTTTCGCCCATAAAGCAATAATAGATTTCCTACAGAGTTGCTGCTGGTATCTATTTTCCTACAGAGTTGTATGCATTATTTATTTTTTTATCAATATCGCAATATAGTTGTGCAGTACCACTTTTAGTTATAGTGTTGTTTGTGTTCGAGCCTATTTTGCTGAACAATTCCAGTTTAACTTGAATCTACCAGCTAACTGGTGCACTTACTATCCTATTACCTATAAACCATATTAAAGATCAATTAGTCGCTGAAGTTTTGACTGATAAAATAAATATGGTAATGACACACTCATTTTTGTCCTATAATATATATATATTCTTATTGCGGTTATTTCGAATTTATAAATGTAAAAATATCTAAATTTTGTTATTTTGGGATTAGCCATGTGGAGCCGAATTACGTTGCAATAATATATATCGGCACTAACGTGTTGGTCTAATGGCTAGCGTACTCGCCTTTGATGCCACAATTGGTCTATTGGTGGCCTTAGTGCTGAACTTCCCTAGAGAGATCCCGGGTTCCAGATTACTATTCACTTGCTTCTCCAAGAAACTGCAAATAACCGTGAATCAGGTGCAGAGCTTCAAGAATTCTAGATCGGAAGAAAAATTGCAATACCTTGATTTTACCGAACCCTTTAATTCAAATTTTTGGAAGATTCACTTAACACTACAAGAGAAGCTGTATTATTATCGGATGCAGTGAAATCAAAATAATTTTGTATTTATAGAGATAAAACGTGAATGCAGTCATTTTATTTTTCCAACTCATGAACAAGAACTAAATATAAATTGTAATACTTTTCTAGTCAGCTGGAATGTATGCTGTTTGAATTTATTCATCGTTATTTTACTGCAAATTGGCAATGTTTATTTATTATTAAACAAGAGTTAATTTCGTACAGGACAATTTTTTTATAAAACTGTCATTCTTCCACTCGGAGAAATGTATTATCATATCGATCTTCTCTTTTGATCTAAGAAATTCCCTCATTTAACCTTGTGGCGTCTTGCCATGTCTGCGTTTGTATTTTTTTGCTGGAATGTCAACTATAAAACCTGCTATTCCAGATACACTCAACAACGTCAAACTTTCAAGGGAAGTTGCTTAGGCCACTTCCTCAAATAGGGCTGTATATTTACAACTTTCTATCTTTTCCTCGACACCTATATAATGCTCAGACCAACTGAACATTTAGTAAAAATACCAAATTTGAAGAAAATTTATCAATTAGAATGGCAATAACTAGAAGGCAAAGTCCTGTGTTTCACATCTCATTTTTTTTTTTTAAACATAATAAAGGGACTTTGATAAAATAATTAACGAATATATAGAGTTTTTATTAGAAAATTAACATTATCAATATATTATCAATTTACAAAAAGAAAAAATGTTTGTACCATTGAGTATTAATTTTAAGACAAATAATATAGTTTATCTTCACTGACTACCCCTTAAATAAATATCAATTTCGAATGCAGTTGACCTAAAAATAACTATATACCTTTCTAACTGGAAAAAATATCCAAAAATAATATATATAAATTCGTTATTTAATAAATTATTTGCCTCTAATATCTCAAACATATTCAGAATGGTGAAATAGGTTTGTTTACAATCTGAACATATTATGCTTCGTTTTATAAATATGATGAAAATAAACTGTGAAAGTAATCGCACTAACACAAATCACAATCATAAATTAATACGTACAAAGTAGACTAATGTATAAAACTGAATAATACATTACGATCTCTGCGCATATTTAGAAAAAAGAAACTACCTCTTTGGATACTTAATTATAAAATTTGAAACAGGTAAATGTATATAATAAGAAAAGATGTAATTCAAAGAGGAGACTTCAATTGTATTAATTTTGTGTTTTATGCTCTATTTCAGAGTTACGAATGGATGAATTTTTATAATAAACTATATAGATAACAATACAGCAAGAATCGAAACATTTAGAAGCAATTCGTTTGAGATTTAAGAATTTCAAAAATTGTAATGGTGCGTTAGTAACTTTTATTTTATTGGTAACTAGATTTTTCCTTTTAGATAAATATCATAAGTATTTTATAAGATTATTGTTTACAGTTTGAAAATAGAAAGAAACTTGTGAAAGTAAGCTATTTCTTTTTGTAATAAATAGGTTATAATCGAAACAGATGCATTAATAATGTAGTAATTAATCTACTAAGACCAATTTATTATAATGTAAAAATTCAGTGACGTGATTTTTGTTTTCATTTGTCCAGGGGTAGTATATCTTTTTTTTAAATAAAGCTAAAATGAGTATTTTGTCTTTTATTATTTACTTAGAAAACAAAAGTTCAATTGCACAATTCCAAGTCTTCAATCTTAATTCTCACTTGTTTCCCTGAGTTGCAGTGATTTGTTGCAACGCTTACTTAAGGCCAAAATTTATGACCAGTTGCAGGCATTTTTCGTCTGCATAGTTTTTCATCTAGTAGCCACATGCACTCAGTTGCCAACCTTCACTATAGCAAAACAAAAATCTCTCCAATATTAATCTCAACATGACTAGGAAAATCAACATGTTTTGACGTTTCTCCACAACGCTTTTCGCATTCATACTTAATTGAATGCGATTTCCACGCTAAAGTTCATAATTAAAAAAGAAATCTAAACAAAAAAGTGGGATGAACAATTTAATAAAAAGTGAAAGCCTGGTGTGTGTTCATATGGCTAATTCCGGTTCTGGTAGTGGTTGTATGTAATCGTGCGGGCTGTTGGGCGGTCTTGGCCGAAGGTAATCTTCAAAGTCAGTCTCTGGTAGTTCTGGTAATATTTCCGATCCGACACGACTTATCGGCGCCACTGTGAACAACGGCGGTCTGGGCAGACTGCCCGTGCTGACCGGATCCGGCGGCGAACACATGCCGGCCAAACGATCACAGATCTTTTCAAAATTTATACGATCTCTTGGTTCTGATTTCCAGCAGAGTCGCATCAGATTGCAAATACCTACTGGACAATCTTCTGGCGGAATTAGCATAATGCCCTGTAGGATCAGTCTGACTACCTGTAACAGAATTAGTTAGTTGCTTAATACTCACACGATTTCTCTTTCTATGATAATAATTTCAGCAGCAAATTTTCCTCAAACGTTGGTTGGTCACTTTGTCGGCAATGAAACTTTTTTAGGGCATAAGATTTAGGTGAATGTGAGGACAAGGCTGTGCCGCCAGAACCGCTCATGATGACGGCCCACCCACCATATAATTTTTTTTTTTTTGAGGAGTAAAATGCGTTTACGCACGCAGAGACCCTGCAGTGCCGGACTCCCAAATCGGACTACCGGCTAAAACACCCCCCTGCTGCTAGGCCTAGCCTGGATTCACTGGCGACCAGCATTACTTCAGAGCTAGGCCTCTGTCTTTACTCATTGGGTATCTCCTTCGGTGTTACCCTACTTGGCAGTCGTCCAGGTCCTGCTTCTTCCGCTGAAGAATGTCCCTAGCGTACCTAGCTACAGTCTGCCAGTTGGCCTCACTGACCAGCATAGCTTCAACTATAGTGTCTGGAGTCTGTTGCCCAATCACTGCCTCGAAATGACCTCTGAGCCGCTCCCACCGACCGCAGGAGAAAAACGTGTGGGAAGCATCGTCTTTACTGCCGGGGCAGTAAAGGCATTCCTCATCCTCTACCTTTCCCACCTTTTTCAGGTACGCCCTGAAATAGCCATGCCCACTCAGGAGTTGTGTGACGTAATAGTCCACTTCCCCATGTGGCCTCTTCGTCCATGGCTTTACCTCCCTAATCAACCTAGCGGTCCATCGGCCCCGCAGATCATCTTCCCAGGAAGCCTGCCACCTCTGGAAAGTCCGATTCCTCTCCTCCCTGGAGAGAGCCTCCTTACTCCCCTCTGCCTTCCTTTCATGAAGGATCTTGCGTTCCCTAGCAAGGAGTGCAATTGGGATTACTCCGGCAATCGCAAGAACCGCTGGCTCAGACACCGTGCGGTATGCAGAGGCAATTCTCAGCGCACCAAGCCGCTGCACACGAGCCATTCTTTTCCTGTAGGCCTCCTTGTTAAGAGCATCCGCCCACACTTCAGCTCCGTAAAGGAGTATCGAGTGTGTCACACTCATCAACACTCGGCGTGTGCTGCCCCGAGGGCCACCAACGTTCGCCATCAGCCTACTGAAGGACGCAACACTCTTTGCGGCCTTATCCGCTGCGCTCTGAATTTGCTTACCGAAGCTCAGCTTGCCATCAATAATCAAACCCAGATACTTGGCAGTACTCTTCGAGGTCACTTCTTCTCCAACACGCCATGATATGCTCATGGGGATCCTCTTTTTCGTCAGGACCACGATCTCTGTTTTGGACAGTGCTAACGACAGTCCGTGCTCCGTCATCCATCGATTGACGATACGCATCACCCTACTCAATTTTAGTTGGGCTTTCTCGACATCACAGGCCGCAACAAGTGCTGCCACGTCGTCTGCGTATCCAACCAAAACTGTCTCTTCTGGCATTTCCTGTCTAAGCAGGCTGTCATACGCCACATTCCAGAGATCCGGGCCCCCCGATCGATCCCTGCGCTGCACCTGCCGTAACTGCGGATGCTCTTGGCCCTCTCGAGGTCTGGTAAATAACCGTTCGGTTCCGCAGATAATCACTTATCACTCGCAGAAGGTACTTCGGGACTCGAAACGTTTCCTCCAGCGCTCTCAGCACATCTACCCAACTAACTGAGTTGAAGGCGTTTTTTACGTCAAGCGTGACTAAAAGAACCACCCGACGAGAGTGGTGATTGTGATCCTCCGCCCTGCGTACTGCCTCAATGACTTCTTGGACCGCGCCTACTGTGGAGCGCCCAGACCTGAAACCATATTGCCTCGGCGATAGGTCTCCTGCCGCTTGCACCGCCAACACCAGTCTTTCCCTGAGGAGCTTCTCGTATAATTTGCCCGCTGTATCCAACATACATAGAGGCCGGTAGGACGACGGAAGTTCCGGTTCCCCTTTCCCTTGCTAATGAGGACCAGCCGCGCTATCTTCCAACGGGTACTAAAAACCCCAGCTTTCAGGCAGGCATTATACATCCTCAGTAACAGACCAGGACTCTGCATTGCGACCAACTTAAGCACCTCATTAGGGATGCCGTCAGGACCGGGCGCTTTCTTACTTTTGAGAGGGCATACGGCTTTCTCAAGGTTCCTGTTGGTGAAGAGATGAAAATCCCCTACATCACCGAAGTCCCTATCACTCCGAACTGGGTGGGAAGGAAAGAGTGCCTCCACGACTTTTTCCATGGTGGGCACATCCATGACTAATGGAATTTTAAATGCCCCGAGTTTTTGGGACACTATCTTATACTCCAGTCCCCATGTGTCTACATCCACATCCTCTTCCCAGCAGCGCATCTTGCTCCTGCAGATAGCTCGCCTTAGTTCCCTCTTCACTGTTTTATACTCAACCAAGCGAAGATTTGCGTCTGGCCGACGTCCTGCTCGTTGAACTCTTCTTCGCAACTTAATGCACTCCTTACGCAGCCTAGCTATTTGTGGGGTCCACCAGTAAACGGGGCGTTTGTCATGACGCGGCTTTTTCCGTGGCATAGATTTTTCGCAGGCTTCGACAATAAGGCTCATAGTTGAAGCAACAACAGCCTCGGCGCCTGCTTTCCCCTCGAGCACAGCATCCTCAGCCTGATCCACTCCTCTAGCGAGCACTTCGAGGAATAGCTCCATATCTATTCTCTCGAGGTTCCATCTTGGAGACATCTGCTGGTTTCCCAAACTATTGGTCCCAGTCCCATCACGAATTTCAAAAGTAATGTACTGGTGGTCGCTTCCCGTGTAATCTTCGATTACCGCCCAGTTCTCAACACGTGATGCAAAACGTGGAGGCGCCAAAGAGATGTCGGGTATCGTTTCAGTATACCCAGGGCGCCGGAAGGTGGACGTGGAGCCAACATTCAAGACTAAAAGTCCTGTTCTGTCGGCCATCTCCATGGTGAGCCTATCCCTAGTATCCGAGATCGGCATACCCCATTCAACCGCCTTCGCATTGAAGTCCCCTACCACAAGTAACCTTCCAGACATACTCAGGACTTCATCTTCCAACGAGTTCAGCTTTTCCTTGAAATCATGGATGCTTTCATTGGGGGTGAAGTAACAAATGATGAAGGTATCTCCTTTACTCTTAACCCAAACATAACCGTTTCTACGACCATAGCACTCTATCGGAACTCTTCCAAGGTCTGGAATCCAAATTGCCGCCGTGCCAAGCAAGTCGCTAAACCAGGACCCTGGGTCCCGATCTCGGTATTGTTCGCTAAGCAGCACTAGATCCGAGGATTTTTCTAAAATTAGCTGGCTAAGAAGGGAGTCAGCTGTCTTACTCCTATTGAGGTTTCCTTGTAGAATTCTCATCAGGCAACAGACCTCTTGGCTTCCTCTAGAGCCTCCCGGAACACTTTGCAACTTCCCGATCCAGGAAGGTGCTGGCATGCATCAGGGGCAAGCTTTCTGTTGGCACAAAGCATACAGTTTCCTTTTGCCGTACAGGTCTTCGATACATGGCCCGCCTCCCCACATCTGTAACAGAGATTGCTACGATCCGGGCCCTTACAGGCTCCTGAAACGTGGCCGTATCCCAAGCATCTAAAACATTTGGGCACTATTGCTCTTCGCTTGACCCTACAGCGAACCCAGCCGATCTTAATATACCCATCCTTCATTAGCTCGTTTGCGCCCCTTACACTGAGCTGGACGATTGCTACCTTCAACCCTCTATTATTCGCCTTTGTGAGATGGACCCTTAGGTCTCCGGCGTGATCTCCTAACTGCTGTTTGATGACCTGCGCGACTTCCTCCTCTGAGGAAAGGCTATCAAGATCCCGGATTTCCACCGAAACTTTCGGCTCAAGCTGCCGAACTGTCGCGCTTTCTTGGAGAATGCTACTAATAGCCGTCTCGAAGGCAGCTTTATCCTTTGTGTTGCGCCCTAGCTCGACTAGGATATCACCGGACCTAGTCTGCCGAATACATCTAACCTCTGTCTCCGTATCCTCTGGCTTAACCTTCTCTCGGATCTCACCTAGAACCTCTGCGTAGGATTTTCCCTCGGCGGGTTTAATGAGCAGGGCACCCAAGCGGGGTTTCGGCGGCTTCTTCTTTTTACTTCTTTTCTTCCTCTTGGTTTTTTGCCGCAAGGATTGTTCACTTTTACCAGGTGGCTCAGCAATCTGCTGTTCTTTAATTTTCTGGGGCTTCGGCATCTTTCTTGGGCGAGCTTCGGTCCACTCACCGGTAGTGAGGTTCTCTCTGTTCCCCTCTGTTTTTCCTTCTTCTGGGTTTACAACAACCAACTCTTTGTCGGGTACATCTGCTGGCGTTGATATAGACTGTGTTCCCGCATGCGTCAACATCGCTGGTGTTCTAGACTTTGCCTGTAACCTAATTAGACGTTGCAGGGCCACCCCCCAGAAACCCCGTAAGGATTCTACAACCTCCACCGACTCCTCTAATTCGTTCAAGCCGTCCTTGACATCCATACTGATGTTTCGTTGGGGGCTTGTGGCGAGTTTCATCTTTTTGAGAATGTCCTTCATTCTTCGCAGTTCCTCGTCCACTCTCCTACGAGCCACTTCCATGTCCTTTTCTTCTGTGGAGCCGATTGAACCACCCGCAAGCACAGGCGAAATAACCGGGGATTCACGCATCTCCTCCACCTCGATGGTCAATGCTCCTTTCATCGAATGTTCAGGAACCTCTTCTTGCTCTCTTTTCTTCGCGACATCTTCCACGTTCTTTGCTGAAATAGGCGGGGTAGATGGCGGTGTCCTCTTCATTCCAGACCTCCGTTGAAAGGGACTAGAATGTCCCTCCATAGGAGGGGCAGAGTTCTTCGCCTCCGAAGCACACATCGATCTTTGTATGGGAACCCACCATATAATAATAATAATAATAATAATAATAATAATAATAATAATAATAATAATAATAATAAACCCCCTGTGGCTTCGGGGGCAGAATAGGGCCACAGTATCTTCCGCTTGGCGTAAGAGGCGCCTAAAGGGGCAACTGTCCGTTGACCCAAATACCTCTTCCCTTCTTTCGCTTTCTTACCCCTCCCTTACCCGCTCCTCTTCCTTTTTCCCTCTCTTTCCTGGGGAGCTTCTTGTAGTTTTCTCCACCTCAATATCCCCAACGGAAGAAGCTACACCACCCATCGAAATGGAGTGCAATTTAAGATGCCTTAGAAAAAAACCGCTACCTGAGGATCGTCAGGGCTCGTCTGGAGCTAGCGCTGGGCGAGGCAGCATGCGAGCCGCTAGTGGTGTGTCGCTGAGCAGGCGGGCGCACACCGGGCAACCCGAAATCATTACAGCCGAAACCAGTCCCAACCGAAGCATACAGACAGACGAACAACACCCAACAGAGACAAACATCCAAACTGACAGACACGCAAACAACCAACCAACCCCTGCTCCGGATGTTTTCCTACCTAATAGAGGAGCAACCACCAAAGCAGGCAAACCTCGGCAACGCATGACTTGGACTGCCGAAATGAACGAGCATGTCATGCGATGTTACTACACAGCCACACAAATGGAAACAATAAAGACAGGCTACAGATTCACGCTACACAGACTTTTCATGAACAAGTACCCACACTTGACAGACGTAACAGAACAAAGATTAATAGACCAAAAGAGAATGATCGTTATCAACAATAAAATACCAAACTCCAGACTGCAAATGATCAAAGAAGAAGTAGCAGCACACACACCAAACATACAGATACCACCCACAATCACAATCCAAGACCCCGATGAACCTACAACCCACAACCTACAACCTACTGACACCAATGTAAGAGAAATAACGACCACTACCGCGAGCAAACTATCAAATTCAGACGCACTAGACGAAGAAACCTATATCAACAACGAACTAAACAAACAATACCAACACTGGAGAAAAACTGAAGCAAACCAACGGCCAAGGATACCCAGACCAAGAATGAACAAAAAATTCACAAGAACACTAAACATAATTAATAACATCATACCAACGTTAATACGGGACACACATGAACTTGAACATATACACACGGTTATATATAGCGCAGCATACACATCGATGATACTAAATAAACAAAATCCTATGAGAAATAACACCGTACCTAAAATACCTAGATGGGAGACTCGATTAACTACAAAGGTAACAAAAACCCGTAAGGAAATAGGAAGGGTAACACAATACATAAATGGAAACAAATCGGAAGGCCTAAGGAATAAAATAAAACACATAATACAAGACAATACTAAGACTATGACAGAAAAACTTGACATACTGAAACAAAAACTAGCTGTTTACTCACATAGACTACGCAGATACAAAGAATCAAACTCCAGAAGACAGCAAAACAACATGTTTAGATACAATGAAAAACGATTTTATAATAACATAAGCAGCAAAAAACAGATGAAAATAACCCCTCCTACTAAAGAAACGTTAACATCATTCTGGAAGTCGATCTGGAGCGACACAGCAACACACAACGCCACAGCATCATGGATCAGTAACGAAGAAGAAAAATACAGACATATCACTATGACGGGTGACATAGAAGTAACACACGCGGAACTAACCCAAACGATCAGAAAGACCCATAATTGGAAGGCACCAGGGATTGATGGGTTGCACAACTACTGGTACAAACAATTAACCTCAACCCACGCTCCTATCGCGCAATGTATAACAGACATTATCAAACACCCACACAAACTCCCAATATTTCTCACAGAAGGTAAAACCTCATTAAACCAAAAAACTTAAACACAGAAAACCCGGCAAACTACAGACCCATCACCTGTCTACCTACGCTATACAAAATAATAACGTCTCTCATCTCACAGAAAATCGAAGCACACTTAACACAACACAACATTCTTACGGAAGAACAAAAAGGATGCCGAAAGGGAACCAGGGCTGCAAAGAACAACTTATAATAGACAGCACAATACTGAAACAAGCAGAAAAAAATCAACGGAACCTGTACACATGCTACATAGATCTAAGAAAGGCATTTGACTCAATACCACACAGCTGGCTTCTAAAAGCCCCTACAAATATATGGAATATCGGACACAATCATACATTTCCTATCATATGCAATGAATACATGGAGAACAAAGATACACCTGAATACTGATACACAACAAATCGAAACAGAGGAAATAAATTTCAGAAGAGGCATATTCCAAGGTGACTCCCTCAGTGCACTATGGTTCTGCATTTGTTTAAATCCTCTTTCCGGAACACTGAATGAAACAAAACAAGGATACCAACTCAAACACAACAAACGAACACTACATACAATAAACCATCTGCTATACATGGATGATATAAAATTCTATGGAGCTACCCAAACACAGATCCAAAATCTCATAAAAATAACCGACAAGATCAGTACAGATATCAACATGAAATTTGGTATAGACAAATGTAAAACACTAAGGATGGAAAGAGGCAAATGGGAAAACAATGAAGATACACTAACAATAGATAATCAACTCATACAATCCCTACAACAACACGAGACATACAAGTACCTGGGATTCCACCAAAACACTAGATTACAACACAACGACATAAAACAACACCTTACAGACAACTACAAGCAACGAATCACTGCATACTAAACAGTAAGCTCAATGCCAAATTCATAATCAAAGCCATAAACACATACGCAATACCACTACTCACCTATTCATTTGGTGTAATCAAATGGTCTAAAACCGAAACCGAAGAACTGAACCGACTAAACCGTACACTACTTACAAAACACCGAATGCTACACCCAAAATCATGCATCGAACGAACGACACTTCCAAGAACACAGGGCGGGCGAGGACTCATAGACATCTCACAATTGCACGAAAACCAAATCTGGAACATACGGGCATACTTTTATAGCAAAGACAGCAGACTACACAAAGCAATTATTACAGCAGACAAACAGTTCACACCTCTTAACCTCAGTGAGCATATACAAGACGCAGTAAACACACACCTAGAAACGAAGACACACATATTACAGAAAAGCTTGCCAGCTGGTCACAGAAAGCTATACACGGTAGACACTATAATACAGTACACCAGAGACACATCAGCAAAAAACACTCATACACATGACTAACAAAAGGTGACCTGCAACCAGAAACAGAAGGATTCAACATCGCAATACAAGACCAAGTAATAGCCACAAGAAACTACATGAAACACATAAGCAATAGTACCATCTTACAGAATGACCAATGCCGAAAATGTAACAATTCCCGGAAACAATAGAACACATAACCAGCGGATGCAAACTGTTGGCAGCCACAGACTACACAGACAGACACAATGCAGCTGCAAAGATATTACACCAAGAACTCGCACTAAAACATAACCTTATTACTGAACGGACCCCATACTACAAATACCACCCACAAACCGTTCTGGAAAACATAAACACAAAGCTCTACTGGGATACAACACTACGAACTGACCGCACGATAGATTACAACAGACCAGATATCACACTAGTAA
The DNA here is from genome assembly GCA_011037195.1 of Triatoma infestans. Lineage (NCBI taxonomy): Eukaryota > Metazoa > Arthropoda > Insecta > Hemiptera > Reduviidae > Triatoma > Triatoma infestans. The sequence goes on from JAAEAF010004953.1 coordinate 20,412, forward strand.
ACAAAAATGAGAACACCACATACATGATAGACATATCCATCCCCAATGATAAAAACATCAAAACAAAAGAACAGGAAAAATAGACAAATACACACCTCTCGCAATAGAAATAAAACAAATATGGAAGCAGAGCAAAATAACAATACTACCAATTATAATATCACCTACAGGAGTCACACCACACTCTTTCATCCGTAACATAGAAACACTAGAACTACACCCATACATACATCAACAGATACAGAAAGCTGTCATACTGAAAACTTGTAACACTGTACGGAAATTTCTGAACAACACGTGATACACAAGACACATCTAGCTTACTTGGTAGCAAAAGCAACCCGTAAGCAAGAGAATAACCCAGGTATCACCTGTGGAAAAAAAAATAATAAACAAAAAAAATAATAATAATAATAATAAGATTTTGATAATTTAAGCAGATATAAATACCTCTCTACCTTACATGTAAATAAATAAATAAAATAACAATCAGATGAAAAAAAAAGGATTGCAAAAAAAACACATTTCAATTTCTAGATATTAATAATAATAAATAATAATAATATAATAATAAATAATAATAATAAATAAATAAATAATAATTAATAATAATAATAATAAATAAATAATAATTCACATTCAGTTTTCCCAGAAAAACGTTTCAATTAAAAGTGATAGTTTTATTTCTACGCAGTTAACATTCCAAATTTAAAGAGATTCTTTGAAGATATTTTGTTCAGAGACACACGATCCAAATCCACACACAAAGGCACAAATCCAAACTACTCACTTAAAATTCTTTACAGCTACAATTTCTATTGGATATTGAATTGTTCTTAATACTATAAAGGTTGATGAACCCTTATATTAACGGTGAGGAGCCGTTATAGAGAAATCGCTACAAACTTAACACAAACAATCCACTGAAGTCGCTCGATTAGTCGAAATATTACCGGGTTCGACTACTGAATGTTTTGTATGGGCTGCTATGATAATACCTAAACAGAATATCAAGTTTGACCACACTGCGATTTTTATTTTTTATAAGATTATGTTCAGGGTCAGGGATATGGAATCCACATACATCCTATACATACAGCAAGAGAAAGAAAGAGAGCTCTATTGGCAAAAATAATTTTCATAATCCCAGTTGATCGCAATACTTGCTCTTACAGCAATAAGAGAAATTGCAAAAAGTAAACAACAGCAAACAATAACAATAACAAATAACAAACAACAATAACAAAACATGCCAAAAAATCTAGTTGATATTTGAATGGTCTCTTTCTAATAAAATAATGATGAATTAATAATCGTTTAATAATTAAATTTAATAATCGCAGAACTAATGCTTGTTTATTTTGTTAAACTGTGTTTGGAAGTTATAGGAGACGCCTACATCACAGTTTCTTATCCCATAATGGAATGTCTATAGTCCAGTGACATTTTTAATCGCACGGTTCACCAACGCAATATATTCCAGATGGAGGTGTCCTCTAAAATTTGTTTTTATCAAAAAGCTGGCAATAAGTTTCCTTTTAATTTCATTTAAAAAATACAATTATAAACCAGTCTGTATTTTAGATAATAAGAAATTCTATTAAACATTCACACGGGAATCTGACAAGCGACATCCTTCACACGGCAATATTAGTAGAATTTCTAGTCATTTAAAATGTAAAATTATAGCTTGTTCTGCTACTCTCTGCTGTTCTCTAATAATAATAATAATAATAATAATAAATAATGATAAATAATAATAATAAATAATAAATAGCATATGGGAGACAGGCCAATACCCTGATGGTTGGCGGGAAGCACTTATTATACCGATCCCTAAAGAAGGAAAGTGATCCCTCTAGTTATAGACCTATTTCGTTGACCACCTGCTTGAGTAAGCTCCTCGAATCCATAATTAATTATAGACTAGTTTATGTGTTAGAAACGAGAGGACTTTATAGCCAGCAGCAAGCGGGATTTCGCAGGTATCGTTCCACGTTGGATCAAATGGGCCGCCTTGAGGTCTACGTGCAAAACGCATTCATGCGTAGGGAACACGTGCTGGCCGTGTTCTTTGACCTCGAGAAGGCTTACGATACAACTTGGAGATATGCGATCCTGCGGAAGTGTCACGAATGGGGGGGTTGAGAGGAAAATTGCCAAGGTTCCTTTGTGGCTTTTTGGAGTCACGAAGCTTCCGAGTGCGTCTGGGGTCTGTACTTTTGGACCCACACATATTAGAAAACGGAATACCACAGGGGTTGGTATTAAGTGTAACATTATTCACGATGGCGGTATATAATCTAGCCGAAGTTGTAGGAGATCCCATTCAAATATCTTTGTACGTCGACGACCTCGCCATTTACCTATCAGGAAGTGATCTAGGTGAGGTCGGAGAAACCCTACAACAGGCAGTAGACAGAGTGGCTGAGGAGACTGAAAGGAACGGATTCAAATTTTCCAGTACTACAACGGTGTGCTTACACTTCTGCAGATTACGCCACGAGCACACTCCCCCCACATTATATTTAAAAGACAGATCAATCCAGTACATGGAAAGTGTTCGTTTCCTAGGCCTCATCTTCGATACTAAGCTAACATGGCAGGATCACATAGATTACACTTACAAAAAAGCAAGGAGAACCCTCGATTTATTGAAATTTCTTGGCAGCTATAAATGGGGTACCGAGCGGGAAATCCTAAAGCGCATCTTCATTGCACTTACCGCTCCAAATTGGAATATGGAGCGCCAATTTATAGCTCTGCACGCAAGTCACGCCTGAAATTACTAGACCGAATTTATAATGAAGGGATCAGATTATTCACAGGCGCCTTCCGGACCAGTCCATTACAAAGTCTCTATGTAGAGTCGGGGATGCTGCCTCCTCAGTTTGGAAGAGAACAGCTCACTCTGACCTGAGACTCATGACTCCCGACCTGTCTTTACAAACGGGTCGAAGATAGGCGACGGCGTAGGCAGTGCTGTGTACACGCAGGGAGTTACCCTTAGTTGGACACTCCCTCATTATTCATCAGTGTACACGGCTGAAATATGCCATTTGCTAGGCCATAAAGCTAATCGAAGATGAAAATTATAATAAATCATTAATATTGACGGACTCATTGAGTGCAATAATGGCTCTCCGGGATAAATTCTCGACGGACCCATTGGTAATAAATATTTTTAAATCATTGTACTATCTAAGCGCACATGGTCAAGGGGTGACGTTCGCCTGGGTGCCGGGCCACATAGGAGTGTCCGGTAATGAAAAGGCGGACGAGGCGGCCAAATGAGCAGCCTCTACAAATACTATAGATGTCATCCCTGTACGTCCCACTGACATACAAATTTATATGAAATATGTTATAAACAGAAAATGGCAAGCACAGTGGGACAACACAAATGAAAAGTTAAGAGATATCAGACCAAGTGTGCGAAGTACTACAGTCGGGAATTTCCCGCGGCATGAATCAGTAATACTGACGAGACTAAGGATTGGTCATACACGTGTGACACATGGGTACCTCCTTAATGGTGAAAGAAGGCCGAGGTGCCCTCGATGCCGAGAAAGGCTAACGGTGGCGCACGTACTGGAAGGGTGTCAGGCACTGCACGGCCAGAGGGTAAGAGGGTAAGAGCAGGCCGGCCTGCCATATGACAAGCGCGCTATTCTGCAAGAGGGTTCTCCTTACATATCTGAAAGATATGATGAATGTTATAATAGTATTTAGACTAGAAGGTTAGGTTAAGTAAAATGGGTGAAGGGATATCGAGTACTTCACCGAATTAGGTTAGTTATTTTAAAGGGGAAAGGAATATCAAGTACTCTCCCCTTGAGTGAACGTTTAGTGTATTTATTAGTGAGAATGTATTTATTAGCGTGAATGTATTTATTGGCGAGAATGTTGGAGTGAATTATTAGAATAAGTTGCATCTCGGGGTTGAAAGAAAATTTATAAAAGTATTTCAACCCCATTAGGTTTAGTTTATTGAAAGATAAGTCCATTAAGGGTGTGCAGGAATATTTGTTAAAAGTACTGCACACCAAATTAGCTTATACATTAAATAGCCTCCTTAGGTACCATTGTTTGTCGAAGCTGTAGAAGTTGCTGCCATTTCTATATTATATCAAACTTGCGTAGAAGTTGTTGGCCTTAGAAATGGAGCTGATGTTTCTCTATAGTTGCTGTATCGCCTGAGGGGGCATTAATAAAAACATTTAAAAAATTTTTTTTTGAGGGTGTTTTTTTCTTATGATACCCCCGCCATCAGCCAACTAAGCCGATACATCAGGAGTAGTTGTGTACTTATATGCTCACCTTATAAGTTGAATATAATAGTGTCTAGGAAAAAAACAAAATTGCTTTTGTTTTTGCATAAATAGACGTATTTAGTAGATAAGGGATAATAACAAGTGTTCCCCCACTCACCCCTCGTCGATTAGTTGATGGTATAGAATAGGTGGATTGTGGAAATAGCTGCCTTAATCAATGTGCTCCACCCTGCCGTGCCGTGGCAAACAGCAACATGTGGCCATCCCAGCTCTTGTGTGTCTCCAGATATAGAGAGAACCCACTAATGTTCAACTGCGCCTAATGCCAGAGGCAGAACAAAAAAAAATAAATAATAATATAAATAATAATAATCATATAAAAATAATAAAACTAATACTAATTAAATAATAATAAATAATAATGAATAATAATGAATAATAATAATAGATGATAATAATAAATAATAATAAAAATAATAATAAATAATGATAATAAATAATAATAATAAATAATAATACATAATAAAAAATAATAATACATAATAATAATTATAATAATAATAATAAATATTAAACAGGAAGGGGGTTTCGTGTGGAGATTATTCCCCTGATCCTTTCGGCTACGAGCCAAGCTCCGCGGTCGCTGGGAGAGGGGCTGGGCTGGGAACACAGGGACTAAGCAAGAGCCTCATGTATGAAATGCAGCAAGCAATGGTGCTGCACTCCTGTAGAAGTGTTGTCCTGCAATATGAGTACGCCACGTAGCTCTTTCCGCAATTGCCAGCACCTAAGTGAACTACAATAAGAACATTGCTTCCCTTGCCCTAGGGCCGCGAGGTAACCAGTTATGTCGTGGAGAAAAAAAAAATAATAATACCATTTACATTCAAAAGGCCGTCTTTGGGATATATGCCGCATTATGAGGCTTTTCTTAAATAGTCAATGAAAGTGTGCTTGGTACAATCCGCACCTTTCTTAGGAAAAAATTCAACATTAGCTGAGAACAAATAAATAAAATAATAATCTTTATTTAATTGTATAAGTTGTTGGCCGTTAGAAATAATCTGATGTATCTCCCGGCTGTTCGGCCGGGGGGTATCATAAGAAAAACACTAAAAAAATTTAAGAGATACATCAAATAATCTTTATTAATCTTCCTACTAATATCTGTGTATGTATGTGTGTGTGTGTGTGTGTGTGTGTGTGAGAGAGAGAGAGAGAGAGAGAGAGAGAGAGAAAAGACAGCGAATGAAAATATCTCAAAAACGAAAAATCGCAGAAAGCTCAAAGTTAATATTACGTTTAGGCACCATCAGTATTAGTATAGTCAACATCAGACAATCCGAATGTGATTTCACTTTTTTTTCTCCAGTTTTTTTGCGATTTCCTCGAAAATGCTATAACAATTTTACTTTAAAGCTTAAAATTCGCACTGATAACTAGACACATGCGGATTTTTATGCCCTAAAAATCAACGAGTATAATCCCACCAACTACCTTTATATGCAAGCTAGATGAATGGTGGGAGGCCACATTCACTGCCACCTAAAAGCTCGACGGGGTTTCTCTTGGGGCCAGAGTTTGTACATAGAAGGTAGTTGTGTATAAGTGTACTATGGGTGTGTACCCGTGTAATTGTGTGCGTACTGGTGAGCTAAAGTCTGCTTGCGGGTTCGCTAAAACTAAATAATGGTACACACTATATTATTGTGCGAGTCCGGGTAAAAATATTGTTCGCGTTGTTTGACTGGGAATTCCGCAAGGACGCCCAGATCTCTGAACAAGAGATTATAGTCAGTTCATCCTGCGGCATATATAAGTCAAGTCAAAGGCCAACTAAACGATTCATTAAATTGCAAGTTTGAAGAAAACTGATCAGAACTGAGTTAAGTGCTCAAGGAACTGAAACTATTTCTGGAACAGTTGATGGTATAATACAAATATTTACCTCTTCATTACTATGGCCGAAGTATGGCTGCTTGCCCAAACTGTAAATCTCCCAGAGCACCACTCCATAAGACCAGACATCCGACTCCAGAGTGAAACGTCCATATGTGATGCTCTCGGGCGACATCCATCTAATCGGTAAAAGGCGAGAGCCACCCACCTGTAAGAATGATATAAAATTTAATTATTTTTTACTTCTCCATGGTGGATAGAACGATAAAGGGAAGTAAAGCCAATATTTTCAGCTTGGCTTAACGCGTAACTGCCAGTCAGTGATTAGACGGAGCTGGTTAGCTTTACTGTATATTACTCATATTAATACATTACACATATTTTATAAAATTCAAAGCAGGGACAGCTATAGCTCTCAACGACAGCCTGCACCTCTGCTACTGCGGCACCTTTCTTTGAGTAATTAACTGAAGAACACTGTGGGGATATCCATCAGTGACTTAGTAGTTTATTCATTTTCATCATCAACAACAAGCCTAAGCTAGAGCTCATGCAAATGCTCATGCTCTAGCATTTTCTTGTATTTAAACTAAATAACAGGATTAAACACCTTAAATAAAGAAATATAAAAAATTAACATATCATGTCAGTCTCAGGCTAACCTTACTATGTACACAGTACTGCTCTGTAGGCTAACTCACATCTTATATTTCTTAGAAAGCTGCTTATTAATTTTATATTAAAGTTTTTTGTTTGTTCTCTTCTTTTTTATTGCGTTTTTTGAGCTTTGGTTTTTGTCTAATTTCAATTTTCATTACTATTAGTTTTATTTTTGGTACAATTTTATAATGGATGAAAACATAACTTAGAGTATCCCACCTGATAAGGTACCGCCAGACAAAGTTATAAATGAGGAGATGGAACACTCTCATGGGTATGTAAAAAATGAGAAAGTTAAAGAATTATATCAGACCTAGCATGTGGTCAATTCCATGTTTATTTAGAAAGTTTAAATAAAGAGGCAAATGGTCTTTCTCGGGTTCATCCCATGAGTATTGGGAAAATGATTCATGAAGGGCATCCAGGTATTGGTAATAATGTGAAGTGAATAAATCGCATGGGCAGAAATAGAATTAGAATTATTATGTCTACTGCTGCCGATGCTAATTCTCTCGTCTTATCTGAAATATTAAAAAGTAAAGGTATTGATGTTTACATTGTGGCGGATTACACTCCTCAAGGTCACGCAAAGAGCGTCCAGAATTTATAAAACAGAAAAATATTAAAAGTATGGCGGTTGAGAACCTGTCATATATTGACGCGAAAGATAAACTAGAGATACGTCTTACGCCAGGGTCGCTAGCGAGCACACTAAGCAATGAACTGCTATTTCCCCCCACTCATGCAGACAAATAGTTCGTTTATTGCCGAAAATAAACGATCTAATTACAGTAAAACTGTGCCAGTAGACAATAAAAGGCCAATTAATTCGTCTCCTTCTCATGAATCTGAAAGAAAAAACTTACTTATTACTTCGCAAGTTCCTAAACATATACCCACCCGGCGGTTTAATTCAAAATAACCCATATAGGCCTAGTACCTCCTCTCTAGTACCAACGGGAAATATAAATCAGGTCTGTGAAGCGGTTATCAGTGTGTTAAAAACTATAGACAAATCAGAATTAAATATAGAAAATAACTAAAAATTAAATGAAATTATTAAAGAGAGACTTCAAAATCTGGCTATTTTTGATAGGAAAACTAATTCCGTAAACCGTATTCTACGCACTTAATAGACCAAATAATCTTAATAAATATTAATGATAAACTTAATAAATATTAAAATATTATAAGCTATTTTAATTTTTAAATTTTACACATAAATAATATATATATTGTGTATAAATGTTTGAACATTTGTATATAAAGTTACCCCTATTTAACTTCTAAAGTTGTTTCTAAAGTTTATATTCAAATAATTAAACAGGATGATCATATCAATTTAATATTATGACGCATTCTAATTTAAATATACTGCAATGGAATGCACGTTCTGCTGTTGCTAGTAAAGAGGATATAGAAAAATTTCCCATTAATAAACAGATCAACATTTGTGCTCTTTCAGAAACCTGGTTTAAACCAAGGAAAAGCTACAAATTTTCTGGATATTCATTGATAAGGCAAGAGCGTTCGAATGGGAAAGCTGGGGTTGCGATACTTATAAAAAATACGGTTTTATTTTCTGAAATTAAAAATCTTGCTTCTCCATCGGGTGTTATGTGTGTAGGCGCATCTGTAAATTTATACCATAATAGTAACAGTATTAAAATAATTTCTCTGTATAATAAACCCAACAATAATATTTCACAGAGGGCATGGAAACGTTTCTTTGACAGTATCCCTCGACCTACTGTTATATGCGGAGATTTCAACTGCCATCACATTTCTTTGGGTAGCGATATTACTGACAGTATAGGTAGATATCTTCTATTGGTCGCAGAAGAAGCTAATTTGGTATTTTTATATGATGGTAGTCCAACTCTCATTCGAAACATAAATCAGAATAGGCGTTAAACAATAGACACGACTCTGAGTTTAGTGTCTACGCTGCCAGTTGAAGACTGGGCAGTTATACAGCAGCCGATGGGCTCAGACCATCTTCTCATACTTAATAGCTGAATCCATTTAACTTTAAGTGAATGTAGGTATTATCCTAAGATAATGGAATATTAATAAGATCGATTGGGAGAAATTTACCACTCACTTTAATAGCTGTAACTATGCCGATAACTATGCTGTAACTTATGTTCTTAAATAACCTGATACAGCCTGTGAAAAATCGATACAATTAAGAAGGAAATTAAAATAAAGAGACACCATACGGTCAGATGGTCAGAGAGCAGTGCACACGTAATGAAGGAACGGCAGGAAGTTATAAAGATTACAAAAGGAATCCTACGTTAAAGAATTACTTCAGTTACAAGAAGCAGGCGCCTTGGTCAAACGCACGGTAAGGAGGAAAAACTCTTGGAAGGAATACTGTAATCAGTTACTTAAAAGCACCCCAATTAAAAATATCTGGAAGAAAATGTAAAAATTAAAAGGTGGTGAAGTATACCCCGGAAACGGAAATAGGTGATTGGACATATGAATTCTTAAATAATTTAACTCCGGCATTTGGGCCCCCTAATTCTCTTTCAATAGCCTCTTTAGCACCACAGCAACCTATACTGTTAGATAAAATTTATCTGCTGAGATCTCTTCTGCCATACAACATTCTGGTAACACAGCCCCCGGTGGAGAACATATAGTATATTCAATGTTACAAAAGCTTCCCATCCATACAATAAATAATCTACGAGATTAATTCAACAAAATATGGCTGTCTGGTGAGTTTCGTCGAGTGTTTTGGAAGAGTATATAGTTGTTCCCGTTTTGAAACCAGGGAAGCCGCCTCAGGAAGCTACGTCCTATAGACCGATATCCTTATCGTCTTGCGTTCTAAAAACTTTCGAGAGAGGGTTGAAAAGAAGAATGGAATGGTGGTTGGAGACACACTCCCTAATATCCAGTTTGGACTCCGTATGCGGCATTCGTGGCTGATATTGTTAACTACATTCCTGAAGGAGTTGAAATAATTCAGTATGCCGACGACCTATGCATTTATGTCACAAATAAGGATTTCAAACAGAGATATTTTACGTGATAGCCTGCTTCTTTTTGTGGTCATTTGTGGACAAAAAGAAGCAGGCTACCATGAAAAATATCTCTGATGCTTTCCAGCTCTGCAAAACCAACCACAGCAAGTAAGGATTTCAATGTTTGTCAAAATAAATTAGACATCTCTATGAAAGAATTAAAAAAAATGGTTTAGCAAAGGTTGAATATCTCTCCAGAAAAAAACAGTGGTATGTCCATTTACGCGAAAAAGAAACTTGCCAATCTTAGAAGAGATTTCGCTTGGTGGAATGCGCTTTCCTTGCAAGAGAGAGTCATATTTCTGGGTTTATTTATGGACAAGTCGTTGAACTAGACATCTTATATTAATCATGTATTGGATAAATCCGAAAAATATGTTAACATTGTTAGAATCATAACAAATATGAACTGGGGTGCAGATCCTGGCACTGCTCAAGTATTCTATAGGGCAACAATTAGATCCTTACTAGATTATGGTTCGATTTTCCATGATCATGCCTGTGGGACTAATTTAAAGGGGCTAGATGTACCTCGTTGTCTTCGTCTTTGTTACGGGTTTTTAAAATCTACTCCCATAGATGTATAGCTGTCGAAGCAGGTCAACTAGCGTTGACAAATAGGAAAAAAATGTTATCGGACAGAGCAGTAGTGAAATATGCAGCGTCTAATGAGATATTATTAAGAAAAATTAATAATCTAAATGAGTCCGTACTAACATCAAGGTACTGGCAAAAGAAGAAGACACTTCTTATAAGTTCAAATTTTATGGATAATGCCCCATTCTTCGGTACTCTGTAAAAGAATTCTCAATTGCCATCATTTTCTGTTGACTATCAGGTTCTAAATCGATAGCTGCAAATTTATTTCTTCGCCAGCCGGCAGATTTGCAGTATTCCGATAAGTATGTACTTGAGTACGAGTCTCAACAGTTGCCTAAGTCGCAGTTATTATACACTGATGGTTCAAAGACGCAAAATGGAGTAGGATGTGCCGTTTCTGATCATAAGAAGGGCCACGTTGTAAAGTTTAGACTGCCTGATATACATGCGATATTGTCTGCTGAGATGTACGCTATAGCCGCAGCCCTGAAATACGCTTTAGACTCTGGAATTCAAGAAAATTGGGCCGTTTTAACGGACAGCAAAAGCTCTCTTCTTACACTGAGTAACTGTACTAAGAATTTGAATTTCAACCATATTGTCAGTGAAATTTTAATAAGTGTTACTCAGCTCTCAGCTAAAGGATGTGCAGCCTGCTTTGTACGGGAAATGAGCGAGCCGACTCGTTCACGAAACAAGCTATTTGCGATCGTTAACAGTCAAGTTCCCATAAGTGACGTATTCATGTTATCCAAAAAAGAATATGGAATGTCCGGCAAAGTGAATATGAGAGTCTTTGAAGGGGTTATTTTATAAATCCATAATCCTGATCCACTCTTGAATGAGGTCGTCTATGTATAAATAAAAAGAACAGGTGATAGTGGGCACCTTTGTCTGTGACGTCTAATTACTCCCACCGGTTCCATTTTTATGTTATAATTACCCACTGCATTCTTATTACTGTCTACTCTCTTAAAGCAATAAAGAAAGTAAGTCTTATTGCTGTAAGAGAAAATCTTGCGACCGTGTCAAATTTTCGATTTACTGAAAATACATGTTTTGAAATCCATTTGGTTGGAGGTAGAACAATTTTTGTGGGAAAAGTGGGAAAAGCTGAAAAATCCCTTAAGTAAATTGAACCGGTGAACCGTAATGTCTGATTCCCTAAGGCTGTATAAAACAAATAACGACTTTGAAGTTTCTCCGATTTTCCGTTTTCATAAAACACACACCACACACACACACACACACACACCACGCAGAGAGAGAGAGACAGAGAGACCAATTTATAAAAACCACCTTTTCTTGCTCAGGTGATCTTCCGTGTGGACTGTATTTCAAGCGATAACCCAGTTTCCAAATTCTGACAGGAATGCAATGCTGTCTCGTACAAAAGTTAGAGAGGGTAAACATTTATAATTATGTCTCAGATTCACTGTGAAATTTCTCCTTTCAAGTGATTATTAGATATTGTGTAGTCTAGCGACTCGCGCTGTTACTTTTTGTAAGGGTTGATTCCCGCGGGGCACAGTGTTGACTCAGCATCTTCAGTGAAAATTGGAAGCTGCAGATAGTAAGTAGCGAATCCGCAGGCGAAGGCTAGAACTAAACGGTGATGGGACTGTGGGCGTGCTGTCCACATGTCCCCTTTAACAACAAAAATCTTTCACGACCTTGTTATTTGTAGTGAAATCTTACTTTGTAATAGTCGCATGTGTACACGTCACGACTCATGCCGAAATCTGCGATTTTTACAGTGAGGTTGTCGCCGACTAGACAATTTCTGCATGCCAGATCTCTGTGCACAAAGTGTTGTCCGGCCAGATATTGCATTCCGCTGGCGATTTGTTTTGCAATATGCAGCAGTGATTCCTAAAACGTAAAAACAAAAAATCAATATTCCATCATCAAGATGCAAAATATGAAACAGCACTTCGTAAGATCATATTCGTACCTTAGTCAATCTTGGTATATCAGCGTCAGTTTTCCAAAATGTTCGTGAATTACTTCTCAGCACTTCGGTTAAATCGCCATGAGACATAAACTCGAATACCATCCAAGGGCTTTTTCCTTGTTCTGAAATTAAGGCCAAGTTTCAACATGAAGATTTGTTAGTTATTCATTCATCTCTGATTGAATTTTATATTGTAAAATAGATGTTGAGGTTCGGTCAGAAAAACAAACTTTTTTCTAATTTCCACCGATGTTTCGGCAAATTTATTGCCTTCTTCGGGGTAAAAATTTTTTCATCTTGAATTTCTTGAAAACTACAATTTGATATATCAAGTTAAACTATAGTTTTTAAGAATTTCAGGAAGAAAAAAGTTTTACCCTGAAGAAGACTATAAAGTTGCCAAAACGTCGGTGGAAATTAGAAAAAAGTTCGTTTTTATGACAGAACCTCAACATCCATTTTACAATATCAAATGCAGCGGCCGTAAAGAACATCAAAACATTTAATTTTATAATATTAAACAAATCCTGCTCGGTCTTGTTAAATGAAAACTAACTGTGATGGAGGGAATTAGGTTTAGTTCACTCAGACGACTTTCTCATTAGTCGGAATTTTTACGTTATTAAGTTAAGAATTTTATCTAACAAGAATTTAGGCAACCTCGAGGTCTTCATAAGCCACAAAGAAGAAGCGGCTTATTCCGAGCTGGTAAGCAGGGAAATTATGCAGTGTGTCCCAGTCTGATCTGCCTATCCCATTGAACAGCGCTAAAAGGATTTTCAATGCTGCTAACAGAGATAGGCTCCTTGAAGTAATGAGATATTGCGAGAGCTGAACTCTCTTTTTTTATCCAAATAAGAGACCCTATCAGAAACTTCCGACAGCTGGTAGCAGCAGCCTGCTATAGATTCATTACCGCCATGACATTCTTCAGCCTATCTTCACAGACCTAGCAAATAGTTGATTCACCCACTTACTCGCTATGCCATTTGGAGGACATGTCTGCAGAATATATCTTTAGATTTTCTGCATTGCAGGATATTAGGCAAACGAAAGCCATTCCACTAAGGCTAATTATTATTATGCTGGCCTCTATAAAATAGCAAAAATGCCCTCTGCCTTATGGCGTAAGAAGAAACAAAATATATTGTACGAACTTTAAAGAAACTCGTTGGAGCCGTTTTCGAGAGTATCGCGTTGAACTAGAATAATAATGATAACAGTAAAGTCTTATTTCCGGCCAATGGATTTTTGAGAGCAATGTTCGTGTCAGATCAGCTGGCGGTGCCTGAACGGAATATAACCAAGCTTCTTGTTACTTTTCGAGATATTTACTTTACACACACCGGTGCAGACCATGCAGACCATTAGCATTTTTTCATGCTTAGAAGACTTTAAACATGGTATTTCTCATAAAAACTCGATTTCAAAATTTGACCCGAATCTACTGCAGCAAAAACAGGGGAACTAATACAGGAAGCAATTTAGTAATCATAAGATTTCAATAATACACGTAATCTGGTTTATTATCTGGCAACCTGTCAATAATTTGTTGTGGTGGTTGGTTCCGCAGAGCTGGAAAGCATCAGAGACATTTTCCGTGGTAGCCTGCTTCATTTTGTGGTCATCGACCGGTTTCGGGCGTTCGCCCATCTTCAGGATGCGTTTTTCAGACAGTGTGCCAACACAGACTCGTACAGAGACTTAGTTTCACACTAACTGAGGTGTGTTTTTTAAAACTAAAACTCTTAAACTAGGTAAAGGGATGTGGACAGATGGGTGGGAAAACACGTGTTTGGGTTGTAACAACGTGTTTGGAAAAACTAAACAGACAGCTGAAAGACACACACATTGAACTTGCCAATCAATACCCTAGTTCAATCTTTAATCATTACTACAACCAGATAAGTGACAAACTTACGAAACAAATGGAACGTAAATACAAAACACTAAACAAAAAACTCGACAACCTCCAAAAATCACAGAACACTCAATACAAAAAACAACAAACCCAGGCATTCCACCCACGAACTGTAAACCTCACAAACATTACGTTTACACCAATCGAAACCGAACTTCTAGACAAGGGACTTAAATACAATCTCAGGAGCACGAACCACACCAAGAACATTGAACAACTTGCCATTGACACTGAACTTGCGATAACTTTACTACCACACGGTGAACAGGAACACGCTCGCCATATCGCCGCAAACATAATAAAAGACTTACAGAAACAACAAACGCACAGTAACACAGACGGACAAGAAGAAAGAACTGCCGGTAGAATACGAAAAAACTCAAAGATAATAACCTTATAATCACAAAAGCCGACAAAGGGAACAGCACAGTAATAATGACACACGACGACTACGTAAACAAAACCCTAGAATTCATAAACAACAATACATATACACAACTCAAAAAGGACCCAACAAAAAACTTCCAACAACAAGTAAAAACTGCTATAAAGAACGCAACACTAGTAATACCACCCCGCGAAGCCTTCAAATATACTTGCATGAACCCCGCAGCACCCATTCTAAATGCACTCCCAAAAATACACAAACCCAATATTCCCATCAGACCCGTCGTAAACTACACAACGGCACCAGCATACAAGTTGACACAGCATCTGGCAGCGGTAATAAAAAACAAAGTAAAACTGAATGACACTTAATATAAGAAACACACAACACCTAATCCAGTTAACAGAAAATATAAAACTCACCCCCAATTCCCGTTTGCTGTCCCTTGACATTACCAACCTATACACCTCCATACCAATCACGGACACACTGGACTTAATGAAACAGAAGTTGGAACGAGAAGAATCCATGCAATTCGTCCACCAACTCACGAACTTAGTACAAACCACAACGACACAAAACTACTTTAGATTTAACAAGTTCTACCTCGCTACCGACGGACTGGGAATTGGGTACCCCACATCGGCCATACTATCAAAAATATTTATACAAAACATGGAGGAAACTTACGTACCCAAACTGAAAGAGGAATACGGCGTAACGTTTTATGCACGATACGTGGACGATTTATTCCTCATATTGCAAAACGACATAGACGTAGACAAAATAGTACATTACCTTAAATACATAAACAAGAAAATAAAATTCACATACGAAAAAGAAACGAACAACACCCTCAACTTCTTGGACCTGAAACTCACAAGAACCGACCATAAAATAGAGTACGGAATATACAGAAAAGCAACTACATCGGATGCTATCATACCGCACAATTCCAACCACCCCACCCAACACAAACTAGCTGCACTTAGACACCTAACGAACAGACTTAAATACACACCCCTCACACCCGCAAACCACAAACAAGAATTGCAGACAATCTACAAAATAGCTGAAAACAATGGGTACAATACAAACATCGTTAATAAACTCCTCAAAAACGAACCACACCACCGAAATAGGACTGATAAAAAAACAGCAGACAAATTCGCCACATTCACATATATTGGAAGCCACACGTACAAACTCACCAATTTTTTCAAAAAACTGGGCATTAAGACAGTGGGGTCTACGAGTTGAAGTGCCCGGACTGTGACAACATTTACGTGGGGCAGACCGGCAGAAAAATCAAAGAACGATTTACCGAACACATCAGATCATACAAATACAACAAAGTTGACTCAAATTACGCCAATCACCTAAAAACTAACAAACACAAACCCGATGACATAACGACCACGATGAAACTAATACACTCTGGCCACAAAGGACTACGACTTGACATAGTAGAACAACTCGAAATATATAAGCGAAAAACACAAAACTTAATAAATGAACAGACAAAATATGCTAGTGAACCATTATTCAGAACACTCTTCCCACAATAGCAACAGAAACACAATTACACACGCAACAAATAGTTCTTAAATAGATTTTAAGTTTAGGTTTAGTTTTAAATCTACTATGTATATATAACTTTACTAGTTTAGATATATATATTAAAAAAAAAAATATTTGAATGTTTTATTGAGTAAAAATATGTTGGATGATGTTATATTGAGTATTTGGATGATGTATGTGAGTGATGATGTGACATGGTTTGTGGGATGCATAATAAAAAACTTAATTATATAAGAAAACATAATTAGGTATACATGCATGCGAGGATGTGAGGGTTGCGTGAAAAAGTGAAAGAATGACTGGAATTTCTTAATTCTTTGGACTGGAAAACTTAACTTAATTATATAAAAAATCGTTCAGTTTTAAACGAATGAATGAATTTTAAAATGTTAGTTTAATCGTTGTTTAATTTTATTTAGATTTATTTTGTGCATCTTATTTTTAATTTTTTGTATATTCTTAATATTTTGGTTAGTTAATCGTGAAGCAAGTCTCCCTCTAACAACAGAGTTTAAAGATTAGACCCCCGCGTCCACTGTAAGAAAAGAATTTGCCCTTTAACAACCCAAACACGTGTTTTCCCACCCATCTGTCCACATCCCTTTACCTAGTTTAGGAGTTTAGTATTTAAAAACACACCTCAGTTAGTGTGAAACTAAGTCTCTGTAAGAGTCTGTGTTGGCACACTGTCTGAAAAACGCATCCTGAAGATGGGTGAACGCCCGAAACCGGTCGATGACCACAAAATGAAGCAGGCTACCACGGAAAATGTCTCTGAAACTGTCAATAACATTGGTAATTATGTGGGAATTAAATATATAATTTAGCCACCATGGCAATATAGACTAGATACAACTAAAATCCATATGATATAAAAAAGTGACAAAAGTGATTATTATAGAACTAAATGTAGATGTTTTTGGTGATCGTTACGACCGCTGTATTCAATGTTGTAAATTGGATTTTGAGGACGGTCATACAAAAGAACTCTTTTTAAATTTCTACCGACAATTTATTGCCTTCTTCAGGGTCTGTACAAAGGTTTAAATACAAATCATTAAAAAATAGAAACAACATAAAATATGAACTTAAACTAAATATTTCCAGGATACAAATTTTTTAAAATAAACTATATAAATAAACTAAATAAAGAGTATATGCAGAATTAGTGTGTATTAAAAAGTTACTCTGTTCGGTTGCGAAATCATTGCATTATAAAAGTTGTTCATATTACAAATAAGTTGTGAATTGTCATTTTAACGTCGTCAAAATAAATAGTATTCCGGGAGTTATTGAAATCGCCCTCAACATTTCACTTCCTTTCTATCCTTTAGCATATCCTATCTATATTTTTTGGGGGCTCGTCCGAGATTATGCTATAAAATTAGAATGAGTGAATAGTGGTTTAATTTTGTTAAAATTTTGCGGTTTCCCTCAATAATGGTTTAATTTTACGGTTTCAATATTTATACAATTTCCGAATTAACTATTGAAAACATAAACTTCCTAAAAGTCAAGGAATTGAAGAAACATTTAAAATGTAGAAGCCTTAAAAGTAGCGGTACAAAAAAAAGAATTATTAAATAGATTAAGGGCTGCCTTAATTTATGAAAATGCAAAGATTGAAAATGATGAAGAAACTGAAGTTGATGAAGTCGAAGATGAAGAAGACGATGAAGAATACGGTACCAGCGAAGTTGATGAGCAAGGTGCAGATAAGTTTACGAAATCCATCCTATCTTCCCTATCTAAAGATTTAGGCAGTAAACGAACTGACGCTACAGTATTAATTCAAGTAAGTACACCCTTCATTTCATTTCGTGATGATGAAGAATCCATTAGTACTTTTAGTGGAGGCGATAAGTTTAAAAGCATAACGACTTGGATAAGGAAATGTGATGAATTAAGTGAGCTATGCCAGTGGTCCGAAGTACCGAAAGTAATTTATGCGCGTCGATTATTAAAGGGATCAGCCGCTTTGTTTATGAACCATAAGAAAAATGTGAACACTTGGGATTCAATGGCTAGAGCTCTTGAAAAGGCATTTATGACGCACTAAGTAGTAAAAGTGTGCATAGAGAGCTCATGACCAGGAGGAAGCTCCATGATGAAACCCTCCAGGAATATTTCTATAAGATGTATGACATAGCTTCTCGTTGTAAGATAGAAAGAAAATCAGTTCTGCAGTAGGTAATAGAAGGAATAGATGATGATGAAGCTAATAAAACAATCCTTTATGGGGCAAGTTCATATGAAGATTTTAGGGAGAAACTAAATGTGTACGAGGAAATAAAGGCTGCTTCTAAAAGACGCCGAAATAACAGAAGGAACAGTGAAGGATGCGTGCATAAGGAGCATAAATCTGCTTCACATAACACCATAACTAAAAGAGGTCGTTGTTTTAATTGTGGATGAATTGAACATGTGACGAAAGCTTGTCCAGATCAGGCGAAGGGTCCGAAATGCTTCAAGTGCAAACAGTATGGTCACTTGGCTTCTAAATGTCTACCAAGCTACCGTCTAAAAGCTGTATGCCCATTGTACCAGGTGAGTGATACAGTCGAAAAGCCTATTGTAGTACTTGAATTGAATAAAATTAATATCAATGCTTTAGTAGACAGTGGTAGCGACTTATACCTGATGAATAGTACCACTTACATTGAAGTTGGCGCACCCAAGCTTTCAGGCAAGACTAATTTTACTGGCGTTGGCGGTAAAGTTATGACGTCGATCGGTAAGTTTGAGTGTGTTGTTCCTATCAGCAACGAACTTTACAATATCTGTTTCCATGTTGTTCCAGATGGCTACTTTGCTCCACATCGCATGATTTTAGGATCACAACTTTTTCAAGAAGCTAAGGTAACTATATCTAATGAAAAGGTGGAAGTTTTAAAGTTGTCACAAGAAAATCCTCTTTTAGGTGTTCCGTTAGTCGAGGATATCCATGCTGAAGACATTGGTTCTTCGGATCAAATTCTGAGGCAATGTGTTACATCACTATTAAGAAATACAACAAAAAGTGATGATAAGCACAAAGAAAGCAGAGTGCGAAGTAAGGAAGGCGAGAGTAAACAAAGGTCAGAAAAATTTGCAGAGAAGTTAGAGAAGTCAGGAAAGTGTAGAGATAGTAATGAAAGGAACAAAGAGGAACATTCCTCCAAATCAGAAAAGATTAAACCCAAAGAAGAGTTTGATGAACAACAAAAGGATGATAAAGGAAGAAATAAAGATGTTATACTCAGACATAGCATGGAGAACACAGAATCCGCTACAATAAAAGAAGATCGAAGTAAGAGCGATGAAAAAGACCCTGATGAAGAGAGAAGTAGAAGACCACAGAGTGACAAGTCTAAGTTTAGACATTCATCAAACAGTGCCAAGCATAGAAGTGATAAAGATGAAAAAAAGGATAAAGATGCGAGAAAGAAGAAAGGAGGAAGATGTGAAGAGATTAAAGTTCGCGTAGGTTTTCAGCTCGTGATCATAATAGTCCAGGAAGTGATTTTTTCCAATAGTTCTGGCAAGTCGAAAGATAACACAAATAATTCATACAGTAAAACTAACAAAACATTACAAGATCAAGGTCGGGAAGGTTCATCTTCCATTGAAGAACATACAGATTCTTTGGATTGCCCACAACAACTAAATGATGTTGATATTTCACTGATGAAAATTAACGATTCAGTCGAAAATGATTTAGTAAAAAACAACTAAAAGAAGATGAAAAACTTGGAGAGAATGGGCCACTTTATTTGGAAAAACCAAGAATAGCTAATGACATTTTTGAAATAAAGAAAATTATGCAAGCTCGAAGAAATAGTGAGAAAATGGAAACTTAGAAAATAACACGGTTAATGAGAAAATACAAAAGTATGAGGTTAACGAAATAAATTAAGCTGATTCCTCTATATGTCAAGCAGAAGAAATTGAAGAAGTCGAAATAGTACTTGGTGCTAAGCTTAAACAGATTTGCTTAAACAGAAGACATCAACTGAATTTTCTATTGATAACTTAACTGAGTCATCAAGGGTTATCAAACAAACTGAAGAAGTAGAAAGTGGAAAACACGAAGAATTTGTTGAGGATATTAGTGAAAAATCAACAGAGAGAACAAAACATAGACGAAGTGACGATAAACGTGCTCAACAAGATAAGTCAAAACATAGAGAAAGAAGTGTTGAAGCAAGAGAGAGAGCAGTTGAAAGAATTCGCAAGGTACAAGAGGAAAACCGCAGGCGCTATGACAAGAAGAGAAAGAAGGCCACGAAGTATAAACTAGGATACCTGATAGCTATTAAAAGATCTCAGGAATCGTTAATAGTTTTTAAAGAGAATCGGTGCATACAACTCTGCCACGGAAAGTTGAAGCATAGGAGATGGTTCGACCCGAATTCAGTGCAGGACGGCCGAATGTGGGAATTAAATATAATTTAGCCAGCATGGCAATAGAGACTTAAAGTGATTATTATAGAACTAAATGTAGAATTAGTGTGTATTAAAAAGTTGCTCTGTTCCTTTGCGAAATCATTGTATTATAAAAGTAGTTCATATTACAAATAAGTTGTGAATTGTCATTTTAACAATGTCAAAATAAATATATTCCGTGTGTTATTGAAATCGCCCTTAACATTTCACTTCCTTCCTATCCTTTAGCATATCCCATCTACAATTATATTCAAATATTTGTAATAATATTAAAATCTAGTAACAGTAATTAGGGACGGCTCCAGCATGTGTGGTGTCCATTTGAAAATTAATATATATTGAAACTATAATTGTGAATATTATAATAATTTTCTAACCTTACTTTCATTACGTTCGCAACAAAATTAATTACACATTCCCTATCCTAATTTGAAACATATTGGAATGGCAATATAATGTGGTAAAAGAGGTACATATTTAACTTTGAAATGTAGCAACATTGATTACTCTCTGAATCAATAAACTGGACAGCAAAATGTTCAATTACTCAACAGAAAATATATGAAACACTTTTGTAAAGTTTTTACCTCTGAGATCAAAAGAGAAATTGCAAATTGAAAATATATTTCATTCTGATACAATAATGGTATACGTCTTGGTAAAAATATTACAAGCAGTCCAGTGAAATATCGAGCATAAATTGGGATGTTCTTTGTTTGGATAAAGCCAAACCAAAAATGTTTTAAATTTGCAATCTTCTGCAAGCGAACATAAGGATATTACGGAAAAATAATCATTTAAAAATGCAAGAATCTTCCCATTTTTACTTTCTCTTACTTCCTCAAGTTATCACCGAAAATATACTTTTGAAGTCCCCAGTGTCCGGAAAAGTGGTTTTTAGAAAATGGTCTGTGTGTGTTGTGCGTTGGCTCAAAAATGAAAAATCGCAGAGAGTGCAAATTGACATTTCTTGTGGATGGTGCAAATTCACCACGGGATCCGAGAGGAATTCATTAGTCAAAATTCCTCAACCGAAAGAAGAACCACTTTACAAAATGGATTTTTCAGTTTTTGGCAAAAACTGCTCCAACGATTTTGTTTGAACTGTAGCATTTAACTGCACATATAAGCTAACTCTTTTATATGAAACATTTTTCCGGAAGAATTCATTTAAGCGCGTTCGATGGGTGGGGTGGTAGATTGTTATATGATTCTATCATCTAAATAATATTAATTAGAAGTAAATATATTGCCAAAATTCCGAGTTTGAAGAAAACCGGTTGACCAGAAATTCAATTTTTACTGAACAGTTGTTTCAGTTTTCTGTGATCTTTTACCGTAAAGACGCCGACGGTTTTCATTAAATTTGAATACTAGCTAAAATTACAGAGATCCTGTCACTTTTGTTTGAAACTTTTTTCCTGAGAAACTACATTTTGGAGGAAGTAGTGAGGTTATGCTTTTCTTAAAATGTTCGTTTTATTATGTTTAGATTCTCTCAATGATAGACCATTGAAGACAACTAATCATTTAATATGAATTACAAGTGTGAAGAAAATTAGTCAGATATAACCATGTAAATTGCATAAGAGAAAGTCGTGTGAGTGATTCACACCAGATTTTTCTATTATGAAAAACACACACACACACACACACAGACTAATTTCTAAAACCATTTTTTTGGATTCAGGGGACCTCAAAGGGTGAAAACTCGATCCGATTGCAATTGCACTTCCTCTTACCAGCAGTAACACAAAGTAACAAATTATTAATAATTAATATTTACACGAATATTATTAGTTATGATAAAAGAAGAATTTTCTTAAGTAGTAGTGTAGACCCTGTTTGACTTTCTACCTAGCGTTTACAATAAGTTACATAAATCTTTTAATTTATTAAAGCGCAATTATTAAGTATACTATTGGTACAATATGAACTATATCATAAAATGTCTGAAGCAGACTGTTAAAACCAAGTGGTTTCGGTTTTTGGAACGTAGTGAAACTATTCCTTAGATACACGTTGTCAGATGGCGATTATATAAACAACTTTTATTAGATTTTTCGCTAGAAACGGGTTTTGCATTAATTATGCATCATCAGGTAGCCTCTAAAGACAAGGAGTTAAAATACAGTTGTAAAAAGTGGCTGCAAAATTCATATAGTTGTTTGGGAAGAACTTCTAACCAAATTTATTCAATTTCTCATCGCTTTTCATTATTACTCGATGCAAAAATGGAATACTATATGTTTTCGAACTTGGGAAGAAGTTTATTCTTTTCCTCTTACTAGTTGTTCTTTAATTAAGTTTTAAGTTTTTTAACCCAGTAATTAAGTTTTCGGTAAATGCCTCACCGCTATTTGAAACATGATCTCACTTCGTGTTGCGTTGGATTGGATTTCACTTTAATTCCGAAAGGCACACCCCGCCACCGGTTCACAGCCGTAGAAAAAAAAACTTTAAATCAGGTCCTCATTATCCAATAATGATTTATGGTTCCATTGCCTGGCTTGTCTTCAGGGCTGAAATTTCCTCAGCGAAACTTTTTGAGCCATCGAGGAGTAGTTCTTCGTTAGTCCTGCCCCTAAACCCCCTACATGTTACGTACGATTAGAAAAAATTAGTTTCAGAAGTTGTGCGATGAAGTTTAAATTCATGAGAGTAAATAAAACATAAATCTCTTCTCTCAGTCATGCAAAAATCACTTAAATAATTATTAATGATAACTGTAAACATTGTCGCCACAATTGGTACCTTTGAAAACAACGCCCAGCAGTGATAATATATTTGCATGCTGGAATGAGGCCATAATCTCCACTTCACGCATAAAGTCATCTTCAGCTTCTTTGGTGGCTGAATCTTTCAGCACTTTAACAGCTACCGTTTCAACATTGTCATTTTCCAAATGTAGTTGACCTTAAAAAAAAAAAAAAAATCAATTGTTTGATATCGATATAAATAGATGGGAGTACTTAATCGATACTGATGGCGAACGATAGTAGCAACGGAAAGATATGAACCATGGACAACCTCTATTCGTGTTAGTTTCATTGCTAAAGATTCCAGAATAGGAATCTCTTTCGTCTGAATATTGATAACAATATAATTTAAAAATTACTTACCTTTGTAAACCTTGCCAAAGCAACCTTCACCGATTACATGGGAGAAAGTAAGTGATTCCCTGTTGAGTGCCGGCAAGGGAACTGGCGGAGGTTGAGGTTGTTCTGGTCCGGAGATCATGTACTGTGGATTTGTTGCATAACGATCAGCATCCAGCAGGCTTTTGCTCAGGTTCATCGGAGTGTTCTGATCAGACAGTAACAGTTTTAAGGGCTTGCACTACTGGCACTTAGCGAAACGTAATGCACTTAATTTTTGTAATTTTATATCGGTACTTTTCTGTTGGCCGGGCGCAAGCGAAAAAGTGTTGTTTCGCTCGGAAGCCAAGTCGAAGCGAATGATAAAATAGTAACGGAATAAAAGTCGAAAACGTTCAACTATAAACAAATATTAATGAATTGTAAACACTTTTTCGCTTGCGCCCGGCTAACTGAAAAGTACCTTTATTTCATATTCTTCAGTATAGTATTTTGTAAATGCATTATCGACGTAATATTTCCGTTGAGGGACAGGTGACTAAAGAATACATCATTACAGAGCAATTAAGAAAAACAAAAACTGAAATATTTTGTGTTGGATAAGGGAAATTTTTTTAAAATTATTTTAAATAATAATAATAATTGATAATAGCAAAGTGTTACTAACTACATGGCCTCTCCTTCGTTTTCCAGTCATGTCAGCACGTCGTTTCTTTTTATATTTGGAATAACAGCAGACTGTGAACAGTATGAAGGCCGAGGTAAGCGCTACAACCATCACGGCGGCGATCAACAGCGGAATGGGAAAGTCACCTTCTATCAGACGTACCTCTTCTTTGCTGACCGGCTTGGAAGTCTGTAACAAATCCGTACAAAGGCTGGCGGTTTAGCGCAATCTAAACTTTTTTTTAGCTAACTGTTTTCTTAAACAAATCAAATAAATGTAGATAAAAACAGTTTAATTTAAGTACTGACCGTTCGTTGGGCGGTGAAATTGGCCGTACTGTTGAAGCCTACGTTACTCGGTAGAATTATGTTATGAATTGGGCTGGGTGTGAGTGGCACTGTAACATACAAATATATATAATTTTTATTTTAAAATAAGAGTAACAAATGTATCGGAAATGCTATTGTTTTAGTAGCAAATTGGAATGCTGCATTGGGGAACTTCAATGGAGGTTACAATTTCCTTTCGACAGGTTACATTATTGCAAACCATGTCGTCAGATCACAAAACTTGGCAAACGCAAAATAAATTTGAAACTTACTTCTTTTAATAAACGATAATTAATTTTGTTTTAATAATCGACAATTCATTATTAAACACATCATTTATAATATTAACGAAACACGACTATCTCTTTCATGCAATTCTTACAGTTCTGGGAAAAAAAAGACATTTAAAGATTTTTTTAAGCTTTTATTTTCTAAGATTTTTTATTTTTTTTATTTTGCACTTTTTTGACGTCTTAAAAGAAGTTTACTCAATGTTTAGTTCCTAGCAGGGGATGGAACCTAATCGTAATGACTCGAAAAATGAATTTTCCTGGAAAACTGTTTCAAATAAAGTGATAGGTGAATGTATTAGCTATGGTGTAATTGGAAAGCCATGTAAAAGAAATTCTTTGGAGCCATTTCGAGAAACCTCGAAATCTGAAAAAATAATTCAGTACCTAATAATCATGCTTCAGGAAAGGAAACCTGTCAAACATGGGATCATGTAATAAACGGAATACGGAATTTCAAGTTTGAGACGTCTGACGTTCCTGGAAAAAGAGAAGTCTTTTATATTGGGCAGCCCGGAATTTTGCCCTAACTGAGCGATAAAAAAAAAGTTTGAGCCTTCATACGATCTTTTTTTTCATTTTTGGGATATTTTGTTCCCCTCTTTCACTCCACCCTCTCGAAATTAAAGCGGCCTTATCATTACATAGTCTATTTCAGTGCTCTGCAATCTTTACATGCCCTGGCACAACAAAGTTCTTCCCTAAATTTCGCGGCAAACCAAAAGTAAATATGTATAGGTATATACAAAATAGAATGCAAAAATATTACATAATTTTTTTTATTTGATACATACACTACATAACTCAAGAACTATATACATATACATAGCAATGTAAAAAAGGGTAATTAATGTGATACCTGAGCTTGTTTCAATCAACACAAATGCTTTATATTCGGCTCGATATTTGAAAGTGCAACCAGAACATATTGATCAAGACCTTTTAAGCACGTCCGCTTATCAATTTTAATTAACACTAGAGTTGAAAAACTTTGTTCACAAACATATGTCGTGAGAGTAGGACCTGAATTGAAATAGCGTGGGCTGAAATCCGAGGATATTCTTTCCTAACCGACTGAACTTCGAGAAAGAATCCAATTGAAGAACCAAGCTGAAGAATCCAATTGAACTTCGCCAAAGTGAAGTTTTACCGTCCCGTCGTTATTCGATTCAATATAATCCTCTCGTACTTGCAGAGAAAGTCCATCTGCAGAATTTATATCTGCAAAAGGATTTCGAATCCAATCTAGTTCTGTTTTAATTGAGTAACAATAGTAGTCAAATTTATTCACCACTTTTGGTATTATTTTTGTTGGTATTATTTTTATTATATACGACGGGCCACATGCGGCGCACGGCTGGCCACCCATAGCGGCGGTACACATAGCATTGGCACACGGCACACCGGTTGTGGAGCATTGGTCCATATCACCGTTCAGTCTGAAGGTGAAAGAGCCAGGGGATTCCAGAGATATTTAGAACAGTTCAAGAGCTTGGATTTGAAAAGTTAGAGCTGGTTTTTTCTCCACCAATATATTGTCAATTGAAGGCCTGCAGAATGTCTATCTGTTTTTATCTCTGGCTCTCTTTTTAATTCGTAATCGTATATTAAATTGTTTAATGGACAAAAACAAATAAATACTTAGACTTTTACCATGAAAATGTCGCAATATTTTCATATAATTATTACTTAATTTTTTGCAATCGTGTCAAATTTTGGAAATTATGTTTCTACCGGAAATACATGTTCTCGGGAGTGACTTGGAAAAAGATCTGGTGATAAACGCACTTCCGGCTTTCTCTTACTGCAATTAATACGATTTAATGGGCACATTTTCTTCAAAATTCTACTGTTTAGAAAAGTTTAATCGGGCTTGCTTCATGTATACCGGAGTGTAAGTATAGGAGCGCTACCCATACAGTTTGTAGCAGTCGGATAAATTTGTACATTCCCCTGGCATCACTCCAAAATCACTTTTTCCGGAACAATGATTCAAATTAAGTGATATTTTGTTTATCTATGTAGTTAACATTCCAAGTTTCAAGAAAATCGTTTTCGAGAAAATTCCAAAAAACTTAGAACCAATTCTATAAAGTCGCAAGTAGAACTATAAATTATTGCAGTGAAGAGGAAACCTCGTTACAGTTGAAGGTTAAAAACATTACAGCTGAAGGTAAAAAAAAATCAATTTTCCCGGAATGTTAAAAATCAAAGTGACAGGCATTACAAAGTTTAATGACGAAGTAGATGAAAATGAAGTTTAAAGAAAATCGGTTGGAGCCGTTTTCGAGAAAATTGCGAAAACTGAAGAACCGAAAAAAACATGTAATTAAAAGTCGCTATTCCGGGTGATGGATTTTGACTGAAGCCTTCTTGCCGGAATACCAAGTTTGAGCTTCTTGCGATTGTTTGTTGTTGACATATTTTGTTCTCTCTTTCCCTGGCCACTTTTTCGCACTCAGAGGACCTCAAAACATGTATTTCCGGTGAAAATTTGGCACGATCTCAAGACTTCCCCACTTACTAGGAGTAACATTTTTCCGTCAGCAGTAATTTTTCTTGTTCTGTACAATTCATAGTTTTGCTACTAGCAGCAAGAGAAAATAAACAGACGTCAATAAGAAATCTAATATCTGCAGTAAGGAGTCTAAGTGTTTCACACCAGATTTTCTTTTCTCTCTTTTACAGCCTGCTTCATTTTGTGTTAACATCAACTGGTTTCAGACGTTTTCGCTCCTCGTCAGCATGAACAGAATGAAATGGTGGACTTGCAAGCATTGCAAGTCAGGGCATACTCCATTTCTGACGACAGTACTGGTATTTGGTTATACGTGTACTGTTTTAAGATATTTTTATTAAAGTTAAGGTAGTTTAATGGATATAATTTTCAATTATCGACTGTCTTGCAGTTTTCAAATAATATAGGTGATTTAATTATTTTCCTGAATCATTTAACAACTGGTTAACTATTAAAAATTGCCATAGTGCCAAATTTTCGAAAATGAGTGCATGTTTTGAAAACTGTATCTATAAACACCTGTATCACTTTTATTTGAAACATTTCCCGGGAAAATTGATTTTTTTGGGGAAATGTGAGGGATCATTAGCGTTAAGCTTTCATCTAAAGTACCACGTCAGTATAATGTATGGTTCTACCTGCTTGATAATGTTAATATATTAGTATATGTATAGGTAGGATTCCCAAATTGAAGAATATCGGTCGGAAACCGTAAGTGCGACTTTACTGTATAGGCTTTTGAGAATTTTTTGTTAAACGACTGTAACGAATTACTTTAAACTTGGAACTGCACAGATTTAAACCATCACATTTATTTGTAACATGTTTTCAGAAAAGTTGATTTTACATAATATGTATGCAGTTCTGCAGCATTTTCGGCGTTAAATTTCAGATTAAACTTGGTTGATTCAATGTTACTTGCGCTCTGTACTACAGTGTAATCCAGGGAGGGACTAATCCCAGCCCGGGAAGATCCCCACCTCTATATTTAGACAAATAGGTAAAATTTGAAGTTAAAAAAGTAAAAAAAAAATAATTTTATATAAATTGTAATAAGAACAGTCACAGAAAGTCGTATGAGTGTTTCACGCCAGATTTTTTAATTTAATTTCATTGAGAGTGAGTGGTAATAAACAATTAAAGAAATAATTTATGCACATGTGTATATGCATGTGTAATGTTTATTATTTAATTGTGTTTAACATGTGTAATGTTATTATTTAATTTGGCAACCTCTGTGGAATGTGAACTCAATAACAGTCTGTTAGATATACGCAGTTTGTTGACAGATATGTACAAAGTTTACTGTTTACTTTTGGCCGAACTAAGATGCCACTCACATTTAATCAAGCAAAGTGCCATTACTTGATCAAACTGAATTCTAATTGCAGGGCCCGCTCTAGGGGCGGGGCAACCCGGACATTTGTCCGGGGCGCCATTTTGGCGGTGACTGAGAAAAATATTGATGTTTTAAATACTCAGTTAACAGAAAATTTCACATGCCGATTTTTCGTTCGCTAAAAATCTACAGTGCGTAGCATATTTATACTGTTCAAGTCTAAAAGCTAAAAATATTTGCAATGTTATTGAAAAATTATCGCAGAATTTGTAAACGACGGTGCTTGTACAGAGTAGCATTAGAAGGCGAGCAGCGCGCTGCTTCAGCTTGTGTTTGAACATGCATTACCTCTAACCGTAAGCGTTTTCTTGCTATTACGTCGGTAGTGACCACAAGTGGAAGTTCGTAAAATTTACTTCAGCGCAATTTCTTCATTTTTAAAGGTAAGTAAATTTATAATTAAGCTGTTGTTTAGTTTGCTAGATGATCGTTTATCGTAAATTTATTACCGAATCGAAGCAATGAAAGCGTTTTCCAATAAAATAAATATTTAATTCATCCAAAAAAGGTGTTTATTGAATCAGTAAAATATTGTATCAAATTTGAATGTATTCTATAGATATAACTATTTATATTTTTGTAAACAATGTAAACTATAACGCATGTTATATTGTTGAATTAAAACAACACCTACGAAAGAGACTAACACAACATGAACTAGACATAGCTAACAAAAAAATTGACAGCACAGCCCTCAGAAAACATGCACTCACCCTTGCCCACTTCTTTGATTTCCGAAATGCTTGTGTCCTAACCACCCATTCCAACCACCTGAAGGATTTATTTCTGAATCCATCCACATTAACCTCAATGCTAACTCCATCAACTAAAAAAAAGACAAAGTCTTACAACATTTTCCGCTTCCTCAAAAAAGACCCCCCACCCACCAAATTTACACATACTTTGTATACTTTCCTCTCATTTTCTAGTTTATTTATATTCATTTATTTCTCTTATAATTACTAATTGATTGGTTTTTCATTTCTACCACTCTTCATATTTCCCAGCTTGGAAAAATTTCCCCTCTTTGTTTTCTTTGTAAGCATACCTTTGTGATCGTCTATTTAATTCCGCGACAGTGGGCGCCAGGTAACCTCGTTACCAACGATACGGAAATTCACATAAATCTGCCTGGCGGCTAGCTGCAGGGTGTGGAAGGGTGGTTCTATTATTTGAAATTAAAACAGAAATCTAACTTGTAAGAAACTTATATTTACATACAATTCTTAACTATTACATATCCGTACTATTAAATCTATTATTGTACTATTAAGTCTACCTTAATCCGTTAGGCCTCAACCGGTACCGGCGAAAAGAACGACATACACTAGGGACCACCAGCTGGTTTTCTACAAGACTAACTAGAGTTACCCAACACTTATAAGGCCCTACTCATAGGGACTTTGAACTTGTTTTTTATATAACAAAATAAACGAATCAAACAAACTGAAAGCTTACGGCATCTATTGGCTACTTATTATTATTAATTTCTGGTTACACCCCTCCTTTCTTCAGAGCGTAGACCTGTCGAGGCGTAAGTTCCTGAAGCCTCGGGCTTATCGATATAGTGAAATCCAGAAATTACTCTTAAGTTGTCGTCAGCTCACCATGGCAGGGTTTCAGCTGCGCCCCGAGACATCGACCAAGCTTGGTGCCATCCGAATTCTGCAGCTCGTAAACATTGTTCGAGACCTTCTTGGCTATAGTGTATGGACCTTCGAACTTAGGCGATAACTTGGCGGAAAGTTTGTTTGCCGCTGACGATAGATAATGCGTTTTCTTATAAACTAGATCTCCTATCTTAAAATTTAATGGCCGCCTACGTAAGTTATAATAGTGGGCTTACTTTTGACTAGCCATGGACAAATTTTTCTTGACCAGAACTCTCAGTTCTTTTAATTTAGATAAAGACTGAATCCAGGCTTTTGGATCTGAACACTTATTTACCTTTTGACGTTCCATGGAACTCCGAAATGAATTTGGTTGTCTCAATTCGCGACCGAAATTAATAAGTGCAGGACTGTAACCGGAAGAGGCATGGGTGCTGCTATTCAGTGCAAACGTAAATTCGGGCAAATACTTGTCCCATTGTCGATGGTCAGTCTCTAAGAAGGATGATATCATAGTCTTGATGGTGCGATTTGACCTCTCGACAGGGTTGGCTTGTGGCCAGTATGGTGGTGTCCTCTTGAACTCAATCCCAAAGGTGTCGGCGAGAGCTGTCATTGTCCGATTTACGAAGGGGGTTTCGCTATCAGTTATCATCAGATATGGCGTGCCCCAGCGGTAGATAACGTATTCTTTAAAGAGTCTTGCCACCGTAGAAGCATTCGCAGTTCTAATAGGTATAAGTTCTATCCACTTCGTGAAAAGATCTTCGAAAACGAGTATATGAGTGAATCCTCTAGTAGATCTGGGCAGTGGCCCCATGATGTCCGCAGAAATCATCGCCCACGGAGTACTTATGTTACGAGGGTTCATTAATCCGGCAGGAGCCCTCTGGATTGGCTTATGCTGCTGGCAAACCTTACATCCACGAACATACTTAGCTATGTCCTGATATAGGCCAGGCCAAAAATAATTGTTCTTCACTCTATCGTAAGTTTTATCAATTCCTAGGTGTCCGGAGTCCGGTCTGTCATGACACTCCTTGAGAATATCCTTTTGCTTATCTTTGGGCACAACTAATTTCCAGGCATTGGAAGAGTTTTCCTTCAGATCCAATAGTGGGTTGAATCGGTGGAAGTAAAGTTGTCCATTGAGAATTTTCCAGTCGGGAAAGCGATCAGGATATTGGCTCACATTGCGAAATTTGTTAGAATACCAACTGTCCAAAGAGTTGACATCAATTGTTATGGTGCGAATATTTCCGTCTTCCTCATTTCCAGAAGAACTTGCAGTGTCAACGGAATCTGGAAATAGACGAGATAGAGCATCCGGTACTTTATGATAGGAACCTTTGCGATATTGAATCTCAAAGTCGAAGCTCTGTAACTCCAGTGACCACCTGGCAAGACGTCCGGATGGGGTTTTAAGTTTCTGTAACCATCGGAGACTGCTATGGTCGGTAATGACGTAGAAATGATATCCTTCGAGGTACGGTCGAAATTTCTTGACGGACCAAATAACAGCTAAACATTCCTTTTCCGTTACGGAATAATTCAATTCAGGCTTGTTCAACGGTCGACTCGCAAATGCAATTACTCTTTCCTGGCCGTCAACAATTTGAGATAAAACCGCGCCCAGTCCGGAGTAACTAGCGTCTGTTTGAAGGTAGAACGGGAGAGAGAAGTCTGGACGGGCGAGAATAGGAGGGGAAGTTAAAATAGATTTCAGAGTTTCCATAGCCTCTACCTGTTCTGAATTCCAACACCATTTCTGCTGTTTACGAAGTAATTTATTGAGGGGAGACGAAATAGTCGAAAAGTTGGGTATAAATCTGCGGTACCAGGACGCGAGTCCTAGGAACCTTCTTAATTCTTTAATATTCTGGGGAGGCGGAAAAGATAAAACAGATTCAACTTTTGAAAGATCTACTTGCAGGCCCTTCTCGTTGACGAGAAAACCTAAATATCTCAATTCGGAACAGCCGAATTCGCATTTGTCCCGATTAATTTGCAAACCAGCCTTTCTCAACCGGTGCAAAACTATTCGTAAATATTTTAAGTGCTCCTCGAAAGTGTGTGTGGCAATTATAATGTCGTCGAGATAGGCGAAACAGGTCGGTGCTAGCTCGGGACCTATAAGGGAATCGAGAAACCTCTGGAATGTGGCAGGGCCGCCACTGAGACCATAAGGGAGTCTTTTGAATTGAAATAAACCTCGACTTAGTACAGTAAAAGCTGTAATTTCCTTGCTGTCCGGAGCTAAAGGAATTTGGTGATACGCTTGATGTAAGTCTAATTTTGACATATACCGACAGTTCCTTAATTGGTCAAGCAATGAAGTCATGTGGGGCAATGGATAACTATCTTTTTTAGAAATCGCATTGACCTTGCGAAAGTCTATACAGAGTCGATAGGTGCCGTTTGGTTTCCGAACCATAACAATAGGGTTGGACCAAGGGCTGGCGGAAGGTTCAATAATATCGGAGGCAAGCAGCCGGTCAACCTCTTGATCGATCGCTTCTTGAATTTTAGGAGAAACTGGGTAGGCTCTTTGCTTAATAGGAAGGTGATTACCTACATCAATTCGGTGATACACAATGTCGTTACTCCCGTATTAGCATGCTCGAATTTTTCAAATTCCGATTTCAAGCATAAATCTAGTTTCTGATGTTCGCTAGAAGAAAGTTGTTGTATACCATAAACGGGAACAGGATGAGTAATCCCATTACACCTCCAAAATTCATAATGAATTTCTGGAGAATGCTTAAAATGCCAACGATAATTGGTTAAATCCATTACTATCCCTAGCGTAGACAGTGCGTCTAAGCCAATGAGATAAGGAACATTTAGAGAAGGAAGGACGCAAAATTTTATAGTGAAAGGGAAGTTTCCAATTCTATCGATAAAGAAATTGACAGCTTGGTAATATCTGAAGAACCATTAGCGAAAGTTACGTTAGAACGACCAGTTGACTGAATTGACAAATTCATTTGCTTAATTTCTTCTAACCCTTAAGAGACGATATAAGAATAGGCGGAGCCAGTGTCCACTAGACCATAATGAATTTTGCCATTAAAACAAATTGGAAGATAGAGACCGGAAGTGACAGAAAAACACTGAGTCTCTTGAGAAACACTGGTATCATTTAGAGGTATAAGGGCGGAAATGGGTTTCCCAGGTGCGTCAGTAGCGGGATCTTTAGTAGCAGTAGAGTTCGGAGAGACCCCAGCCTCAGAACTCTGACTTAGTTTCCCGAATTGGAGGTTGGACAAGATTTTACAGTTACGCCTGCTTTACCACATTGAAAACAAAATTTTCGAGATCTCTTATTTTTGCAGTCACTGTACCTATGACCCTCTTTAAGACAGGTCCAGCAATTAATATTGACTTCTTCTTGTTTAAGTTTTGTTTCGGATTCCCTAGTTGGACGTGAAACACTTGGAGAGTCTTGTTTATTAATGGAATACATGGTTTCAAATTTTGTTTTAGGTGTAGGGATACCGGAAGGGACGAATGGTTTGGGTTTAACATCCTTAACTTTCAATTTGTTTTCCCTTACATCTAGGGCGGAATATATGCTGTTTCCGGTATTAAGGTATGTTCTAGTGCGGGAGGAGGGCGGAATCTTTTGGATCGTTCCTTAAAGGCTTCATATTCTTCACCCATTTTAATTAAATCATTCAATGTATTTACTTCAGAACGCTTGAAGTACATTTGGTATGACGGAAGAAGATTATTGTAAATCTTGGTTATTTGTTCTGCGTTAGAAAGGGCATTATCTAATTTTGACATTAACGTCCTTAAACATACGGAAA
Organism: Triatoma infestans; assembly: GCA_011037195.1. Taxonomy (NCBI): domain Eukaryota; kingdom Metazoa; phylum Arthropoda; class Insecta; order Hemiptera; family Reduviidae; genus Triatoma; species Triatoma infestans. Next base: position 54,875 of record JAAEAF010004953.1, read on the forward strand.
AATCAGAAATATTTTCGTGTTCACCCTGAGTTCTTTTTTCAATTTCATGTTTTAGTTTATCCTGATAATCAGGTGGGAAAAAAGTAGCACGAAAATCGACTTCAAAATCTGTCCAATTCTCCCAAGAGGTATGATTAAGGCGGTACCAGTTCAAAGGAGTACGTTCAAACAGTTCCGGTAAGCAAGTAAATAAACTGGCGTCTGATATATTAAAAGCAATCTTTTTGTTGTTAATTCGTTGTAGAAAATCAATAGGACTTAATTTGGATGAATTGTCAAATTTTAAATTCCAGCTTGAAATTAAATAAGGCAAAGGAAAATATAACTGTTGAGTTTCCCTAAGTTGCGAAGGGGTGCCTAGGGGCGGTGTTGCGGTCTGTGGGAATTTACCTTCAGCCATAGTGAAGTCGTAACCGAGAAATGGTACTGGGTTTTTACTCGAAACGCCCCAGAGTTCCGGGTGTTCTAAAAAGTATTCTCGTAACCGTTTCCTTAAATTCCGTACGTTTCCGTCCGCAGATATATTAAACGCTTTAAGATAAGAGCGTAATTCTTTTCTTTTTTAATGAATAAATCCAACTTAGGTAAGGATAAGAAGAAACGCTAGTTGTTTCCGAATCGGGACTAAGTAAAGTGTCGCTAATTGATGAGTCATCATATAGGGAACGGATTCGTATGTATTTACATATTTTTTTCTAGGCAATTTACAGACGTTTTTCAACTAGAAGTATTCATACTGACACTTTTTAAGCCGTTTGAGTCTACTTTTATTTCACATATTTCCACATAATTGGATGTTATCGCATATTTATACATATTTGATCAAAATAAATAAATATTTCTACATATTTAATCAAAATATGTACATATTTTTTTATATTTTTCATTTTGGGCATATTTTCATAATTGGGAGGTGGTTGACAGGAACTGTGAACCACAGACTGTAGGGCTGTGAATCCAGTGGGTACAATGGTTATTGTAATTTACACAGAATGCTGCTAAACAGTGACGGGCACTTGTTAGTTCTTTGAAGTTGTCTGACGTTGTCTGTTCTTTCAGCTCGTTCGTTGAAGTGTCCAATTCATTTCGTCCGGTCACTTAGTGTATTCTTTTTTGGGTGAAATGCCACGAACATCGGCCTCAAACAGACAACTGGTTGCTAAATATCTTCGCGAGTTTCCAGCAGAACTTTTTCGAAGTGATGGAGACATTTTGTACTGCACAGCTTGTGACAAGCGCGTTTCTTGCTATCAACGTTCCCAAGTCACCCAACATATTGCCACCGGATCGCACATAGAGAATAAAAACAGAAAGAAAGAGAGGACGTCCTATCAAGCCTTCCTTACATCTCCATCATCAAGTAAGTCTACTCTGAGTACAGATCTGTGTCGGGCTTTGGTTAGAGCAGATATCCCTTTCCACAAACTTTAAAATCCTCATTTCAAAGGATTCTTAGAGACCTATATTGGGAAAAAAATGCCTGACGAGAGCACTCTGCGGAAAAACTACCTGGAAGATATCTATAAAGATGCACTAACCAAAATTCGAGAACATATCAAAGATGGACCGATTTGGGTGTCAATTGATGAAACCACTGACGTTGAGGGCAGGTATATTGCCAATGCAGTTATTGGAAAACTTGACAGTGATGCTGATGTGGATTCAAAGCCATTCCTTTTGAACTGTGAGGTTCTAGAAAAATGCAATCATTCCACCATTTCACGATTCTTCGATGCCTCAATGCATATCCTATGGCCCAGTGGAGTTTTGAACGAAAAAGTTCTTTTGTTTCTCTCTGATGCTGCCCCCAACATGGTCAAGGCTGGGCAATCTATTCAGATATTTTATCCTAAGATAATTCATGTGACGTGTATTGCTCATGACTTGGATCGAGTAGCAGAAACTGTCCGATCTTTGTTCAGTGACGTAGATTCCTTAATCTCCTCGGTTAAAAAAGTGTTCTTAAAAGCACCAAGTCGCATAAAGTGCTAAAAGATCTCTATCCAGACTTGTGCCTTCCACCAGAACCAATATTGACAAGATGGGGTACTTGGTTGGAAGCAGCTCAGTATTACTATGAAAACTACAATAAAATCAAGAATGTCCTTTCACATCTCGAAGGCGAAGCAGTAGCGATAAATACAGCCAAGTCTTTATTCGAGAAACCTAATTTAAGGAACGACCTTGCATTCATTTCTGACAATTGCGTATTTCTTGCACAAGCCATTACCCAACTTGAGTCCCAAAATGTTCGACTGACAGAAAACGTGTCCAACGTTAAAAAAGTCATCGAAAAGGGGGAAGGAATACCTGGGAGTAAGGGAGATCTGATCAGATCAAAACTGGTAGAAGTACTGAGCAAGAACAAAGGGTGGGAGACCATCTGCCAGATTTCTGATATTATCAGTGGAACAGAAGTCACCTCAGAACATCGTGTACCCTTTACAACCAACGAGATAACTTCTTTCAGCAGGGCACCTATAACATCTGTAGATGTTGAACGATCTTTAGTCGTTACAAGTCCATCTTACGCCCAGATCGTCGTCACTTTACGTTTCAACATTTGAAATTCCATGTGGTTGCAAACAATTTCGAAGAGTGAAGTTTTCAAAATTGAAAATTTAACACATCTTTTATAAATAGTAAAAATGTTCTTTGTTGTATAAATCATTATAACTTGTAAAAACAAATTATTTTGTTCCTAATAAATTATTATAAATTGTAAAAATGTTCTTTTCTTGTATAAATAATTATAACTTGCCCAAAAAAAAAAAAATTCCATTTTCATAAAAAAAAATGTCCATTTTACTTAAATATTCCAGAAAATATTTTAAGAAAATCACATATTTTCCACATAATTGACGAAAATAATGCATATTTTAATTAAATATTTGGCATTTTTAAATACATAAAAATCCGTTCCTTAGTCATATCAATATTCATTTGGTGTATATCATAAGGCAAGGAAAGGTAAACATTTAAATAATGCGCGAATTTATAAGTGTTCAGAACCTCAATTACAAGAGTGAAATTTACAAAGGTGGATAATAAAAATAATCTGCTCAATTAAATAAACTACTAAACTAACAGGTCACAGCGCGAGAAATAAAAAAATAAAAAACCTGTAAGAAATGAATGAATTAGAGCAGTGGGTAAATAGGTCACTTGACCGAATGATAGTACTAATCCACAAAATAATTAATGAATGAAATGAAACATAAAATCATGAATGGAATAAAATAGTAAAGTAAATACGTAAACAAACATACAAGAAGGTAAACAAGATCATATATGTAGACTTGTTATGAAGTTATCATGAGTTGACCATGTCATAAGGTAGAGAGTACTTTGCCCTCACAAAACAAAACTTTAAAGATATATACCTAAAGTTAAAGAACATTGGCTTTATTAAGAACTAAGGTCATCAAAATGAACTTTTAGACAAAACTAAAACTGTAAAATTAAACTAATCCAATCTAAAACAAATTCTAAATAGGTATTTTAATAAAATGAAATATTTAGTGGTAAAATTTGGAATAAGAAAATTCAAATAAAATTACTCGAAAATTAATAATACTGAATTCTAAATTGAAATTATAATGAATATAGAAATAAACGTAATTGAAATAACTGAATATTTTTTTTTTTTTTTTCAATATCAAACCATCATACGACAAAATTAAAGCTAGATTTGTGTTTTGTCAGGCCCCACGTTTGGGGTGCCAAATTTATGTGATCGTCTATTTAATTCCGCGACAGTGGGCGCCAGGTAACCTCGTTACCAACGATACGAAAATTCACATAAATCTGCCTTGCGGCTAGCTGCAGGGTGTGAAAGGGTGGTTCTATTACTTGAAATTAAAACAGAAATCTAGCTTATGAAAAAAACTTATATTTACATACAGTTATTAACTATTACATATACGTACTATTAACTCTATTATTTTACTATTAAGTCTACCTTAATCAGTTAGGCCTCAACCGGTACCGGCGAAAAGAACGACATACACTAGGGACCACCAGCTGGTTTTCTACAAGACTAACTAGAGTTACCCCACACTTATAAGGCCCTACTCATAGGGACATTGAACTTGACTTTTATATAAACAAAATAAACGAATCAAACAAACTGAAAGCTTACGGCATCTATTGGCTACTTATTATTATTAATTTCTGGTTACCCTTATCTAAAAGAAACCACCAATACCTCCTCCAACATTGAACTCTCCATTCTTCGCTTGGACACATATATAACCTTTTTAATTTTTTAAATATTTTTTATCCTACAATTTTTCTATATTTTCCGAATTTTTTTTATAATTCTTGAGGACAAAACACCAAAGATGGCCGAAAACGTTGAAATAACCTTTTTTTAAAAATAAAGTTTTCAATTTCATCGTTGGGCACAGCCAACTAATTTTTTGCTTGTTTATTTATATTTGTGTTTTATGATAATAATTATTTGAATCTAAGTTCATTGCTTCGATAAAACGCGTTTTATAATAATATATTTGAATAATTGAACTGAATAAAATCGCTAAATCAAGAATTACAAAATAATTTCGTAATTATTTCCAAGTCATTAAAAACAATTATTGCTTTTAATGACTTTGAAATATTTGTTATTATAAAATAGATATATTATTATAATCTTGATTATTATTTTTTTAATATTATTTTATAGTTCACATTGTTTAATTTGTTATGTGCATGCCTCTTCCAGAATGTCTAACCGTCAAAGAAAACTGTCTGGATACCAGTAAACAAAAAAAAGGCTGGTAAAGAAAGCCGAAAGGCAAAAACAAGCTGGCGCGTTAAAAAATTATATCCAGAGTTACACACAAAAAAATTACAATTTTGAGAATCCAACATCTAGTTCGGTTATAACAAAAATACGGAATCTTCAGAGGATGATGACAAACAAATGGACGAAGTTTCTAAATCAATTGGAACTGACGACACTCTGACTCTATCATCACCAAACGAAAGTGTTGAAAAAATTGACACCAACGTGACACTCACAGAAAGCATTCTACAAACTTTGAGTACAGATCCAGCATTGTGGCCAAGAATTTTAGGTGATGCCGAAAGAAGTTTTTTAGTAAGACAAGGTCCCCCGAAACCATTGCATAATTACAAATTTCCTTCCAATGACACTGGTCGACATTTTAGCGTAAATTATTATACACGAATTTTAAGAAATGGAGAGCAAGTTTTACGAGACTGGTTAGTGTACTCTCTTTCACAAAACTGCGTTTACTGCTTCTGTTGCAAAATTTTCAGCTGCATGGTTAGTTCTCTTTCAAAGGAAGGTTTTAAAAGTTGGAAGCACCTCGGCGAAACTTTAAAAGAGCATGAAATTTCAAAAAATCATATTCAGGCCCAAAAAACATGGCTAGAAATGAACCAAAGATTAAAATGTTGTAAAACTATAGATGCGGCCGCTCAATGAATTATTAATGCTGAAACAAATCATTGGAATGAGGTGCTTCTAAGAACCGTAGCAATCACTAAAATGCTTGGTAAAAGTTGTCTGGCTTTTCAAGGTACAAACGACAAGTTGTTTGAGTATAATAACGGTAATTTCTTAAAAATAGTTGAGTTGCTATCTGAATTTGATCCCATTATGGAAGAGCACGTCCGTAGAGTGCTAAAAAAAGAAGAGACTAAAGCTCACTATCTCGGAAAAAATGTGCAAAATGAGATAATAGATCTGCTGCATCAAAGTATAGTCTCATATTATTTATGAAATAAAAAAATCCAAATATTTTTCCATAATTTTAGACTGTACTCCTGACATTAGTAAGGTAGAGCAAATGACTCTTGTAATCAGATATGTTACAATCAATAAACTTGACGCTGATGTTGAAATTAAAATTAATGAAAGCTTTTTAGGCTTCTTACCAGTCGAAAGATCCACAGGAAAACAAATGTCTGATATTATAATTGGAGAACTTAATGACTTGGGTTTAAATTGGCAGGATATCAGAGGGCAGGGATACGACAACGCGTCCAATATGAGGGGCGATAAAGCAGGAGTGCAATCCAGAATTAAACAATATAATTCGCGAGCATCCTACGTTCCATGTAGTAGCCACTCTCTCAATCTTGTTGTTAATGATATGGCAAAAGCATCCTTGGAAGCCGCCAATTTCTTCAATATGGTCCAAAAAATATATTTATTTTTTCGGCATCTACTTTTCGTTGGGCAATACTTTTAAAATATGTTCAAGGTTTAACTTTAAAACCATTGAGTGACACTATGGGAGAGTAAGATAGAGGGCTTAAAGCCTTTGAGATTCCATTTGGGAGATGTATATGACGCCTTGCTAAGCATTTACGAAAACCAAGAAATTGATAATTTAATAAGAGACGAGGCCTCAGGTTTATTAAATTGTATTAAACAATTTAAGTTTTTGTGTTCATTAGTAACTTGGCATAAAATATTAAATTCCATTAATCCAATAAGCAAGTTGATGCAAACAAAAGATTTTGATCTAGCCTCTGCACTTGATCTTTTACAAAACTGCAAAATATTTTTTAATATTTTTAATATTGAAGAATCTTCAATCGGATTCGTCTTTCGGTGAAATTATTACTGATGCAAAAGAACTTGCTACCGAAATTGATGTGGAGGCTAATTTCGGATCAACAACACGACACCGCGTTAGAAGAAGAAAAAGGAACTTCTCATACGAAGCAAAGGATGAACATGAACCTATCAAAGATCCAGAAGAGAAATATAAAATAGAGTTTTTTATTTTACAATCGATCAAGCACTAAATACTCTAGATACTAGATTTGAACAACTAAGTAATCATAACAACTATTTTCAATTCTTATATAATATATACGATCTAAATATTATATCCAAAGAAATGCTACTAAAACACTGCAAGGATTTAGAATGTATTTTAACCGATGGTGATTCTGCTGACATAAATGGGGTAGAATTAGCAGAGGAAATTTCAGTAGTATCTGCGCTTTTGGACAAAAAAGAAAGTCTAATTATTATTAATAATAACTGAGCTTAATTGCAAAGTTAAATTTTGCCCCAAATCTCACTATTGCTTTAAGAATTTTGCTAACGATGCCAATAACTGTAGCAAGTGGCGAAAGGAGTTTTTCCAAGTTAAAATTAATTAAGCACTTTTTACGTTCGACTACTACACAAAATCGTCTGAATGGCTTGGCCATTCTGGCAATTGAGCATGAAATTGCTGATCAAATAAATTTAAAGGAAGTAATACAAAGTTTGCAGAACTGAAAGTAAGGAAAAAAAGTTTTTTGTGATATGTTGATGTTACCTTGCTTTATTTTCAAAATAATGGCATTTTGATTGTTTGTGCAATAATATTCATTTTTAATAGCATTTGAAATGAATATTCATTTTTAATAGCATTTGAAATGTAAAAAATTATATGCTTAACAACTTGTAGCTATGTACAGATATTTCTTAATTGATTTCTAGTTTTGTACGGCTTGATTATCAGTGTTATGTTATATGTTTCTTTCTAAATATGTGCTTTTATTAAAATTTAAATAAAATGATTTGATTTTTATTGAAAATAAAAAATATGTATCTTTATTTAAACAAATCTCTTCCGTGCGTAATTTTTATTGCTACTTGTTAAGATCTCAATTAGAATACGCATCAGTGATCTGATACAAACTCCTTTCTGGCTCCATTGAAAAAATTCAAAATATTCAAAAATTGAATGGTTGCATACAAAGCAGGACTGAATACGTTATAGACATAGGTTGTAGACTATGAGAATTTGCTCAGTTTGCTCAACTTAAACACTTGACAACATTTCGATATCCTTTTCCTTTCCAAAATAATGTAAACAATGAAATAGACTGTATTCATATCCTATCCCTAATTAATATCCATGCCCTTCCTATAATACTCGTAATATCCTTCCTTTTGAAATAAGTCAACAAAGATGTAGTTATCAACAATATTCTAATATAAATAACTGTAATCAACAGAGCAGTAGAATTCATATTTTCTCCATGAACCATATTTTTCAGTCAAAAAAATACTAAAAGAACTGTAAAAATTAATATTAATTAAGTTTTTCATCCTTATACTTTAATTACTCAGAAATCATTTGTTGACTTTTATATGTTGGGTAAGTCAATCTTAGACATTTCCTAGTTACATTTTTAAAATGAGAATCTTAACTTTCTTAATAGCTTTCTATATTAAAATTTCATATCTATATGATCTATATTTTACTTTTCTAGTTTCAATTTTTAGACAGTTTCTATTTATCAGGATTTTTGTGTTTCAAAGGTGTTATGTTGAATTTTATTATAAAATGTTTATTATAAATGATAATGATAATTTTGTTATTAGCGTAGAGAGTTTATATATAAGTAGCTTATTAGTTTATAAATAGTTTATTGATAGCTTAGATGTTCATAATATTTTGTAAGTGATTGGTATTACGTATATAGGCTTCAGCCTGTATATGTAATAAATAAATAAATATTCTTAAGGGGCGGCAATTTGTCCTTTTGTCCGGGGCGACGTAACCGCTAGAGCGAGCCCTGCTAATTGGTTACCAATTTCTAATTCGTCTCTAACAAGTTTCTATATATTTGAAAATTCTATTTTTTTTTTTAATATTCTATTTTATTCTCACCCCCTAGTAAGATGAAGAACTGCGACCATGCCCAATTTTGGAAATAAAGTTTTCAACGGATATATGTACATGTTTTGAAGCCTTGCAAGTGAAAAAACAAATTTTTTAGCAATCTATGAGTGTGTGGGTGTGTTAACAAAATAACTCAAAAAATCACAGGAAGTTCACGTTTGGTAGTCCGTTAGACACCATCCCCCATCTGACACGAAAGTTATGGGCAAAATTCATCAACCGAAAGCGCAACTTTAATGAATATAGTTCTAGCGAACTGTGTATACCTACACATACAGACCTCTCACTGTATACTACCTACACACATACATACCTCTCACTGTATACTACCTACACACACACATATCTCTCACTGTATACTACCTACACACATACATACCTCTCACTGTATACTACCTACACACATACATACCTCTCACTGTATACTACCTACACACATACATACCTCTCACTGTATACTACCTACACACATACATACCTCTCACTGTATACTACCTACACACATACATACCTCTCATTTTTATTTGTAACATCTTCCCGGGAAAATTTATTTTTTTAGGGGTTCTTGAGGAACAGTTGCATTTAGCTTCCCCCTACAGTGCCATTTCAGTGTGGTGTATGGTTCTACCTCCTACATAATAATTATATACATAAGAAGCTGGAAATCCAAATTTAAAGAAAATTGGTTAACCGGAAGTGCGTCTTACAGAATAGGTTTTTGAGGTTTTAACGATTTCCTTTCAACTTTGAATACTAACTGCACATATATTAACCTATCACTTTTATCTATCGAAAACTTTGATTTTAGGTAGTTCTGCTGTTGTGCGTTAATTCAAATGTATGTAGATGTGTTCATTCCTAGTAATTTCCCGTCCTTTTACCTGCCTTCGTAGGTACTTTCCCCCACCACCGTTGCATTCAGTGTTACAACAAATGAGTAAAATTTGAACTGTGAAAAAATGTTGTAATTTACAAATAATTGTATAAAGAGTAAGAGAACGTCGTGTGAGTGATCCACAGCAGTTTAATGTTTGTGTTAGCTGATAAAAAGAGAAAAATAATCACCTGTAAGCCTGTTTGGACATCTGAGATCACTGGTCGGCGTACTGTTATCATGTGGACAGACACATGTATGACTGTTGTTTCCTACATCAGCGCAGGCCGCCTCAGGACCGCATACACTCTGGGCAGATCTACATGATCCTGGATAGACTGGTTTAGTTTCTGCAAAAGAACATTTGATTGGTTGATTGCATGGTATTTATTTCTCATAATTTAATATTACGAAGTATAAAATTAAAAAAAAAAAATTAATCTGCAATCTCGAATTGCTATAAAGAAACAAAACTAAAAAAAAACATTAACCAGAACAATGACTATGGACTATGGACTATTAGTCCGTCAGTCGGTTCGTCATCAAATTACTTTTGCTCATAAATTAATATAATAATTTCACCTTAATAATTAATTTGTCTCCCTATCTCAAGTTCGTAGAGGGAGCAATCTAAGGAAGCGCATTGGAAGGAAAAATTAAAGAGAACCCAGACCAGTTCAGCAGCACGCTTAAAAAGGGTGCTTGTCTGCCCTTTCAAACGCCATTCGAACAACCATCAACACTCAGCGACCATCGTTCTCACAACGTCACTCTGCTCCTCTGTTCTCACACTACCATAACCTCACTCCAAACTGTACAGTGCTAAGTCCATGCAATCTTCTCATTCAATACAAACAATGTTCGTAATTCTAACTTATCTCAACCTAAAACTTGGAAACAATCCTAATAAACCCATATTTTTAGTGAAGTTCGAGTCCGAAAGGAAAAGAAATGAGATTTTGTACAAAAGATTCCAGTTAAAAGGTACAAGTATTGTATTAACTGAAGATTTTCCTCAAGAGATAAGAGAAGGACGGAAAGTTCTTTATAAATATTACAAACAGGCGCAAGAAAAGGGTGTGAACATTAAACTGCGTTATAATATGTTATAGTCAACTCAAGAAAGTTGTTTTATGATGATATAATAGATGCCGACGATATTCAAGTAATACAGAAGGAAAAGAAAACTCCGCAAAAACGTTTCACGAGGAGAAGAAGTAGTGAGAAGGAAACATCACAGACAGAAGACTCTAGTCGCCCCTCTACGCCTAAAATTACCCAACTGGACCAATGGCTGAACACCCCGGATCGAAATAAACTGCAGAAAGTGTTGAAAAAACAGAAAACCGCAACTTATAACCCAGCTGCCTGTTCTGAATAGCAATTAACTACAAATTTTTATAGTAAAAACGTAAAAAAAGGTAATACATTTATTAATAATACGGAATATTATTCAAAAAAGTGTCTAACCCTAGCATTTCTAATATAAAGGGTTTTAATAATATGTACAATTTAGATAAGAAAGAATGTATCGAATTTCAGTCATTTGATGTTGTTTGTTTATCTGAAACCTGGTTAACCAATGATCCTAGAACTCCAATTATTTGAAAAACTATAATCATGTGATAGCCAAGGCAAAAAAGGAGAAATCTAAAGGCCGCCCAAGTGGAGGCCTTATAATATACATTAAGGAAGAAATTAAATTTGAAGTCTTAGAGATTTCCTTTTTTTGGATATTTATAAAACCAATTGTAGAAATTGTTGGCCGTTAGAAATGATCTGATGTATCTCTTAGTTGGCTGATCGGCCGGGAGTATCATAAGAAAAACACTAAAAAAAATTTTTTTAAAGTGTTTTTTATTAATGGCCCGACGTTTCGACAAACATTGTTTGTCTTCTTCAGGGGCTATCTTTTAAATACAGAATTTGTGTGCTCTATTACATGTTCAATTATGACTGTGGTCTATGAGTGTACTATGACTTTTGGATGTAGATTCAGCTTGTACTAACAATGTTAATTACAATTGGGTCAGTCAATTTAAGAAAATCATGTATGACTTAAGATTCGAGCAAGTGTGACTGGAACAATGCCCCCAAAAACTTAAAGAGTCCCGGAAAGAGTTAACAGAAAAATTTAATAAAAAAATATGGCAGGATGATTGGGGTAGAATACAATCTTCTACCTATAACAGGCTATTTCAAAGCATTAACTGTGACTTAAACGCTACCAGCAATTATTTACTGCTGAATGATGTACCTTTTACAAAGTTAACAATAATTAGTCAACTGAGAATGTGTAACGAAAAAAAAATAAATATATATTATAAAAGTAATATGGAGCACTGAAGACATATGCATAATGTGTAACACCATGGAGGAGGAGAGTTTAGAGCACTTCCTGTGCCACTGTCCACTCTATACAGCTCTGAGAAATAAGTACATTCACAAATACATAGGTGACGTAGCAAAAGAGCCCAGACTTAAACAACTAATTGCAATTAAAAGTAGACAGCAAATTGATGATATATTTTATTACTGTAAGGGTGCGCTTAAACTAAGAGCGTTTGTCATTAATGAATAGGAAAAGAAAAGAAATAAAACAGAAGAAAATAAATGAATTATATGAAATAAAAAAAATAAAAAAATAAGTTTGTACATATTAGAATATAATCAAAGTTAGCAATATGTAGTAATAAATATATAAAATGAAATTAGGAAATATATAAAAAGTTCAGGTCTGTTCTCTCGGTTTGTGCAAACACATCTAATATGTTTATTTTTGTGTACATAGTCTATTTTTGTTTGTATGTAAGTTTTGTTAATTTCTTAGTTCGAAGTATGATTTATTGATTTAGTTAGCTTATTTTGTAAGCTAGTGCACGCATAATTGTAGCTCAGTTTTTGTATGTAATTTGTCAGTCGTATATTAACTTAAGAGTAACCATCTATTGTAAATCTGTGCAACTCCCACTGTGTACCTTATGGTTATAACAGTTGTAAATAAAAAAAAAAAATAAACTTATCTCAACCTAAGTTTTCTCTTCTGACATCTCCTAAAGCATCTGCTACAATCAATAATTTCTTTGATTAATCTTTACTTATTACTAGTAACTATTATTATTACTTACTCTAATATAACTATTATTTAATTATTTAATGATTTATTAGTTAATTAATTACAATTATTAAAATGTCTATTCAAAAACTATCTACTTTTAGTGCCCTTTGGTCAGCCGACCAGTGAACATCTCTTGTGAGCCTCTGCTACTCGTTTAGTTATTGATTTGTGTTCTTCATTTCTTTATTATTAAATTATTACGTAGATAATTTGCATTAGTTTATTTCATTGTTTGGACATTTGTTTAGTTTTGGCGTATTATATTTATTTGTTTTATTTAATTTTTAGTTCATTTCATGTACATTTGTAGTTAATTGTAAATAGTGTATACAGTTGGAGTATGAACAGTGTACAGTAGTGGGGTGATTAGCTGACTGCATACAGGTAATAGAACTTTTGTCATAGTACCTACTGTCGTAAGCGCTGTGGTGGGGGTATTCCCCTGCCACTATCACTACTTATCATTGCACTTATTTCAGTGCTCAGTACTGCCCTAACTAGGGCACTATGAACATTGGAGGAATGACCGACGCCATTTCACAAACTATGTCACATTCTAATGCCTCTAATAGCGATATGAATGTGATTCCTAGTCCCATTAGCACTGTGGTAGAATCTGATGCCTCAGAAGTTTTTATACAACCTTCAAGAAGACGTAAGAGGCAACTCAAAAAAACGCCTAGCACAAACAGCTCGCCAAAAAGCAAACAAAAAAAGGCACTAATGTCACAGACAGTGATGCAAGCTTATCATCTGCTGCAACCCCACTAGTGGCAGCGCAACCCGATAAAAATCTCGACAAAAACACAACAAAGCCACCACCTATTGCCTTAAAAAACATAAAAAATTTTACCAGTCTGTGCCAACAACTAAAACTTCTTGTTGGGCCAGACTAAATTCTATTGCAGAGCCAGACTAAATGATATGTTGTTATATACTCACGATAGCGACAGCTACCGAAAAGTAGTTAAATATTTGCAGGGGAAAGATCAGGACTTTCACTGCTACCAACTATGCGAACACAAATGTTTTCGTGTGGTAATCCGAGGGTTACATCAAACAACAACTACGGATGAATTAAAAACGAACTTACTGCCCAAGTCTTTAAAGTCATTAGGGTGCACCAGGTATTGCAGCATATAACTAGGGCTCCTCTACCATTGTTTTTTGTTGACCTGACGAACGACAAATCCAGTCAGGAAATTTTCAAGCTTCGCTACCTTCTCTACACGAAAATTGGGGTAGAGGAACCCCGTAGAAGAACTAATATAGTTCAGTGCACTAGATGTCAGGACTTAGGGCACACTAGAACCTACGGTAATCATCCAAGGGTTGTGCAACTCGTAAAGAACTTCAGAAACAAAAAGAAATGAAACCAGTTTCTAAATTCATGCCTCTGTCCAGAAGGAAGAAAAGGTCTCTGTTTCAGTCACCCAGCCTCCTCCATTGGAAAGAAGAGAAAAAGCCAGTTATGCTCATATTACCAGCGCCACAATTAAAAAGTTCTCTCAATCGACCACATATGTTCCTCCCTCTATTAAGCCAACTCCAATCCCAGTACAGACTACTCCTACCACAATTAATCGTTATCCTATTCCTACATATTCTACAGCTAACTCCGTCCTTGACATCACATCCCACTTTACGCCCTTCCTTAATGACTTCAAGTCATTAATAACTCCTCTAATTTCCCTCATCAGTACTCTCGTAACAGAGCTCCTTCCTAAACTCACCCGATGAACAATCCTTCTCATAAACCTCTCACAATTCTGCTCTGGAACGCAAACGGAGTACTAACTCACAAACAAAATTACTATTACTGAATGACAGAAATATTGACATAGCACTAATTACAGAAACCCATTTGACTGACAGTCACTACTTCTACATGCCCGGCTACAAGACATACAGAACTAACCATACTGGACAAAGAGCTCAAGGTGGCTCTGAATCCTAGCCTCCAACTCCTTGTCTCACCACGAGCATTCCCTCATAGCAACAGATTCCTTTCAAGTCACAGCAATATCTCTATCACTATTTCCTTTTCCTGTAACTTTGGCAGCAGTGTACTGTTCCCCTTCCACCACCATATATTACCTTCAGTTCACATCCTTGTTCCAATCCCTCGGTCCCCGCTTTATTGCCGGCGGAGATTACAACGCTAAGCACCCACACTGGGGCAGCAGGGTCGCTAACTCCCCTGGGCGTCTCCTTAACATTATCATCCTTTCCTATATTTATTCCTTTATGTCCCCTGATTATCCTACATATTGGCCTTCTGATCCCAACCGCATCCCAGATTTAATAGACTTCTTTGTTGCTTCTGGTGTAGGAGCCATTTTTTCAACCACACAAACCTTGAATGATTTATCCTCTGACCATTCTCCAGTTCTCCTTAACCTTAGCATAATTCCCATCCCTAAACCTGCTAAACCATCTCTGATTGAAGGCCCGATCAACTGGGATCTCTTCCAACGCAAGTTAGAAAATTCCATAAATCTAAACATCTCCCTCAAAACCGCCAGTGAAGTTGAGCAAGCTGTTCAACTCTTCACTAACTCCATTCATCAACACGCAGCCCAACAATCCTGCTCCTATCGTCATAAAAATCATCCTTCACCTAATCCTAATCTGCCTCATAATATCCGAAACCTAATAACTGCTAAACGACAGGCCAGAAGAAGGTGGCAGTATTCACGATATCCTTCCGATAAAAGAATTTTTAATCAATTAACAAATCTCCTGCGATCCCAGCTAGCTGAGTTCCGATCCTCCCAACAACAAAAATATATTGAATCCCTTTCCACTGAAGATAACTCCCTCTGGATTGCAAATAAAAAAATATTAAAATATCACATAACTGTACCATCTATTTGCACTCCCAATGGCCCCTGAGGCAGGAGCGACGAAGAAGGGCTAACATCATTTCTAGTTATTTAGAACATACCTTCACCCCACATCCAGAGATATTAGATCCTTACAGTAAACATGTTCTTGAAAACCTTGACATTCCACTTCCTCTCCACCTTCCTTCTAAACCTATACTTCCATCAGAGTTAAAATCTCTTATTGAAAATCTTCCTCGGAAAAAAGCACCCGGACACGGTCTTATCACATCTAACATACTCTGCCATCTTCCTAGGAAGGCCATTATCTTCCTTACCGACAATTTTCCATTCTATCCTTCGTATCGCTCACTTTCTCATCCAATGGAAATATTCCTTAATTATCCTTATCCCCAAACCCCTTAAACCTCCAGCGAGTTATCTTCTTACAGACCTATTAGCCTTCTTCCCATGTTATCCAAAGTCCTAGAAAAAATACTCCTTAAACGGCTAATTCCTATCCTAGTATCCCAGAATATCATCTCTCCCCATCAATTTGGTTTCCGCACTCGTCATTCCACAATCCAACAATCCCTCAGAGTAGTTGATACTATCTCGTCTGCTCTGGAGAACAAAAAATATTGCCTGGGTGTCTTCCTGGACGTGGCTCAGGCTTTCGACAGAGTTTGCCACCCAGGACTACTATACAAATTAAAAAAGTTCCTTCCCACCCCATTTTATCTCCTCCTGCAATCCTATTTAACTGACCGCTGCTTCAGGGTGAGGTGCGGCGTTGAAGTGTCTGATCTGCATGCGATCTGTGCAGGCGTGCCCCAAGGCAGTATACTGGGACCAATCCTATATACCATCTACACTGCTGATATTCCTACTCATCCCCAAACCTTAATAACGACCTACGCTGATGACACCGCAATTTTATCTTCCCACTCTGATCCTATTCAAGTCTCTACCATTACCAGAGCACCTTGAGCTCATTGAAACTTGGTGGAAAAAATGGAGAATAAAGCTTAACCCCACCAAGTGTGTCCAGGTTACATTCACATTAAGACGACAGTCCTGCCAACCACTAACTATTAACCGTTCAGACATACCCACATCCACCGAAGTACGTTACCTAGGTCTCTACTTAGACAGTCGTCTAACCTGGAACCCACACACAAGACTTAAAAGAAAAGAACTAAACAGACGCTACGGACTACTTAGGAGACTTCTTGGACCTAAATCCACCATGACAATACATAACAAACTCACTCTTTACAAAACTCTACTCAGACCAATATGGAAATATGGAGCAGAATTGTGGGGCTCCGCAAAACCCTCCAACATACAACCAATACAATCTTTCCAATCCAAAGTCCTTCGTCGAATAATTAATGCACTCTATTATGTTTCTAATCGAACTCTCCATCACGATCTAAATATCCCATTCGTCAATGATCTTATCCAAACCCGCTTCCAGAAATTCCACAAAAACCTACAAGTCCACCCAAATCCTGTCGCCCAATCATTATCCACACCGTCCCATCCTGAAAATATTCCACGGCGATTAAAGCGTCGTTGGCCTCGTGTTCTCCTTCTCTCCCAACCTGCCAATAATAAGTCCTAGGAAGTTCAAGCGCTGGCTGGTTTCTTCTATCACGCTGACCTAGTTGTGGCGCTGATCCCAGTTCAGTGTCACAATTTGTATAATTCCTTGTATATACATATTTGCCAATGTATATATTGTACAGATGCAAATAAATAAATATTAAAAAAAAAAAATCTACATTTTAAAGCACTAATTGCATATATCTATAATATAATGACACATACCAGCTAATTATCATTATTAAGAAGCTGTCTCATTTCTTGCAGAGATTACTTTTACATTGGTCTAATTTCAGTGAAAGTTGGATTAGTGCGACCATGAAAGACCGGATTACGTCAATATTGTGGGGACTGTAATTCTTGGAATGAATTACTCTTCTTCTTTTTATGTAGTTTTTCTAGTACATTATTTCTGACCAACTGGGTCTACTGACACCATTTATCGATACCATGCTCTTTTCCACTTGGAGTTTCATATTCTTCGCAACAGGTGAATTTTTAGTAGAACACCTTTTTAACGCAAACAATTTACAAAAAGAAGAAAAAATAATCATAATTCAGGATATTACTGAGTTATTTAATTTTCTATTGTACGTAATAATGTTTCAACCAGTATGGAGGAAGTGAATTGCCTATTTCTGAATGGATTTCAGCCTTGAGCTGGTTATTCCCATTAGCACTAACCACGCTTACATTGACGCCCCTCAACACGCATGTATCACAAAAAGACCACCAGAGAAAATTGTGTAGCTTGGGCTTAGCCAACCCATAAGCAACTCACACTTCCATTCCTCACTGCCATCTGATTTAAGACGACAATGTAAATTTCAAGATCTCACTGGATTGGGCTTTGAAACTATCCCTTTAAAACATCTATGCATCTGTTCACTTTACTAAGGAGCATTTTAAAAGTGATAGAAGTTATGAAAATGAGTTTCTAGAGAAGCTAACGCAAGAAAACAGTATGAAACCGGATGAGAATTGAGTTATCAGGGGGAAGTGAAGCTGTGAATAGAGTCATAAATAAAAAAAGCGTATGGTGATGGACTGAAGAAAAAAAAATGACTTTCTTGGGCAGGAAATGGACGCCTCGAGGACGAAGCAGGAGTGGAAGGCCGATATCACGGCTATGGGGCAAAGTTGAAGGAGCGAGGCTCCTGCTTCATGGAAACAGCTAGTAGGGCAATATAGCTGCGGATGACAGCACTTGCTAAACCACTACTAAACCTTTTTAAAAACCAGTGTATCAACTGAATTTGCTCTTGCAAATCTATGTTATCACACCGTTTTGACAAAAACATCCTGATGATGGAACGCCCGAAACCGGCCGATGACCACAAAAAGAAGCAGGCTATCAAGAAAAAAATCTCTAATACTTTTCAGCTCTGCGGAACCAACCACAACAACAGATAATCACTCCGTAGGGGAAGTATTAGTTACTTCTTTTGGAATCTAGGTGTTCCAACGGGCAATCTAACAGCACTTGCACATCTCTAACACTCAGGCAGCATGCTCAGAGTCTACAGATTCCGTTAAGGCTTTAACACACCGATAACAAACGCTAGCTCACCACAAACAAGATCACATTTACACATTGTTCTCTTTACAGAGGGCTACATTCTATATACAACCGAGCCACTATAGATTTTTTAAGTCGCGGTGGATTTGACTTCCTAACTCTTTCTCTACACATATTACAGGATATGCAGGTGTAAAATGTGAGGAATGGTGGAAATTCGGCTTGCCTATAGCAATGCTAAACCTATATAGTTGCAAACTCACTAGCTTTTTTGGGTAGTGTCAAAGTGTCCGGAGTATCAATATCAATTTTATTAGGCCAGAATTTATTAGGTTAGATTATTAGGCTAATTTTTTTTATCAGATAAGCTTAGGCTTATTTTTATTAGGTTAGATTTTGTATTCAGGGAGGCCCAGATTCCTCAAGAAGTATTATAGCCACTTCCCCATACTTGGAATTTAAAGAATTACTATCGTTTTCATATGTTTTTTTTTATTACTTAGCTGGTGCTTATGATTATGTAAGTAGTGTCACCATTGTGATTTCCACACTGGCAAAATCTTCACCCCTGATTCGAGCTTTTGGGTGGAATAAAGCGCCAGCTAAGCAGAGTATTGAGAATGGACATGAATAGGCATCTTGGCCACTACACAGCTCCGGCAAATGGATGCAGAATGCCGGTCGTTCTTCCATATTAGAAGCTACTACCTAGAGGATGCGTCCTTTTGGTTTCGTTAAACCAAACTTTGATAATGGGAGAATATCAGAAAAAAAAACAGGTCAGAAAGAAGAAACCTCGGGCTGTGGCAGATATAAACTCAAATAATGCCCAAAAGTGAGGACCATTTCCTTTTCAACACCCAAGAGCTATTGCTCCTAAAATGTCCATGTCTCTTCATCTCCCATATTCTCCCATGATGACATAGTCAATGTGACGCTCACTCTCTGCAATTGACGAATGATGGAAGGTCCGTGCAAGAGATAAGTTTTGTAGCAACTCGTCAGCGTCAGTAGATTTTGCATGATTAATTTATTTAGAGATGATCTTCGTATTTATTTCTATTACACGTCATTGTTTTATTAAACCTCATCAAAGGGGAAATCTCTAGAAGAATGTATATCTTAATAATCCTACACAGAATTATCCCTAGGAATGAATCCTGATCTCAAATTTTAACATATACAATTCCTAATTCAGACGAAATCCATCTGTTTCAGATTTGAAGTTCACCCCAATATGCTTGGTCACTTGATGATCCAGTCTGTCACATAATCTCTATAGTTCTGGAGAGCAGATGGAAATCATAAAAATGAAATTCTCAAGAAATATTGCTGAATAAGTATGACTAATTAGTTTGGCTTGTCTCCTTTTAAGATTGTTAATAGTTATAGTTTCTAATTGAAGCAATAAAATATTAATAGAAAACAGAAATAGGAGATGTTTTTAATTTACAAAAAGTAGGCGCATGCCATGCCTAAATCTGCATTTTATCAAGATGCGAGTGTGTTTAATTTAATATTATTTAATAAAATGAGAAGTATCACAAGTAGTGATTGAGTACATGTTTCTATACACTTCAATACAAATTCTATCAGGTTCGCTATGTCTGTTCATTCGCCGTATTTAAAGTTATACTGAAATTATAATTTGAAAAAACTAATATTTGGAAGTTTGTAAGAGGCTGCCGAAGATTGCACACTGCTTGCATGACACATGAACCTTATAAAGCCGGCTTCGCACTTTGCCTCCAAAACATTTTTTCCAGGAAAATGGCATTTTAAAAGTATTGTGAGACGTTAAGACTTCTCTTGATTAGTGTCTGTACAGTGGCAACAAATATCAACTATTGCTAGATCGGGAAAATAATTATTTAATACAAAATTCACACTTCTAAGGAAAGTTGTGCAACAGCATAGTAGAGAAACTTGTTGGAATAATTGATAGCAGTTTGTTACTTCCTATTACACTTGGCAACAGGAAGTATTACGATCTTGTCAAATTTTAGGAAATGGTGTTTTCACCGGAAATAAATGTTTTGAGGTCCTATAGGTTGTCAGCGAATTGCCTGTGGACAAAATGTCCCAAAAATTATATATAAAAAAAAACACTGGTAGCTCAAACTTGGCATTCGATTGAAGTATCACCGTCGAGCGGACACCAAGGTTTCCGGCAAATTTCAACCGGAAGTGCAACTTAGCTGAAAAGATGTTTTTCTTTTCAGTTTTCATTTGAAAATGGCTCCAGCATTTATCTTTAAACTTGGTTTGCTATCCTTTTACATGGTTTGCTATCCTACATACATACTTATCCTTTTATTTGAAACAATTCCCCGGAAAAATTGATATCTGGAGGGGTTCTAGGGTAGCTGCAACGTTAATCTTTCCAATGAGTAGGGTCTATGGGTCTACCAGCTAAATAATACTCAAGAATTCATGGCTAATTCCATAATCTGTGTCAGGGGACAGAATATACAACTTTCAAACAGATCCAAAGGTTAAAGGGCCCCCTCATTCATTTAGTAATAATTTCGAATTCAAAGAAAATTTGTCTATTAAAATGTAATAATTGCAGGAAGAGAAAAGTCGTGGAAATTTAATGAAATTAGTTAATACAATATTGTTCGAAAATGCTGGTAATATAAATATTGATATAATGGTGCTATAATATTTGTTTGAGTGCGTCATTTTGAACACTCGGCAATTCCTGATCTAATGCCTGGCCAGTACCTGATTTCAGTGAATGCATTAGAAAAAAAAAAAATTCTAATTTTAATGACGTAACATGGGGCATAACATGACGTAACAGTTTAATCCGGAAACATTTGTTTGGCATATTTAATGGAAATTTAGATTATTAATAAAGGATGGTTGTTTTAATGAAGTTTAAGAAGACTAGCTCTGGAAGGAGATGAGAAATGTGTGGTAATGAGTGAGATAGATTATAATCAGACAGACATACGGCATGGAGACAGTGGAGTGGCATTCATACCACACTGGGGAGTGATGTCTGGACAGTCTGAGCACACTTCTCCAGTAGAGAACAAGAAGGTGCAACCAGTGCTCAGATGGTGCCTCTATCTCCTCTATATGCCGCCCACTATAGGCCCAGCTGATTAATATCTCTCTTTTCTGTAGTCACTCACTACACCATTCATTAGAATTAGTTAATTTTCTTGTTATTTTTAATCACCGTCAAAAAAAATATTAACATTAAAGAGTGCGCCACTTGTCCTTTCATTCGTAATTTATAAACATACATACATACATATATATATATATTATATACAAATAAAATGAGTACTCTGTCTACTTATAGTTAGTAAAATATCGGATACAATTCGCAGCCAGAGCTAAGGCAAAACAACTGTATGAAACACTCACACGACTTTCTCTTGCTGCAGTTTACGCAGATTTAAGTGACCAATTTCCTTCAAACTTATAGTTTATACTAAATGGCTGTTTGTCTTCAACTTTATATCAACTGGAGAATCTAATCTTAATAAAACGACTTTTTTGAAGGACCCCATATTACTCCCCCCTCCCCCCAAAACTTCTTTAATTTTCTCGGGAAAAAAGTTCCCAACGAAAGCGATAGAGGTCTCCACATTCATCGTTGGTGTAACAAATTTAATGAAATCCTTTGGTGTTTTTAATGGAAAAAATCGTAGAAAACTGAAATAACTTGGGTGAAAACGCACTTCCGGATCAACCGTTTTTTCAAACTCAGAATTTTGACAACATATTCAATTCTATTTAATATTATTTAGTTGATAGAATTGTGTAAGAAATTGAATTAGCATTTTAGAGGAAAATATAACCCCTCCTTTCCCACAAAAGTTCCCTTAAATGAATTTTCCCGGAGAAATGTTTCAAAAATATATGTTGTAGATCTTTGTATGAGTGGTTAATATAACATATTTAAAGAAAATCGTTGGAACCGTTTTCGAGAAAATAGTTAAAACAGGATTCATTTAGTAAAATGGTACTTCCGATTGAGAAATTTTGATGAGTAAGTTCCTGTCAAAGGGACACCCACATGGAATCTCAATTTTTCGCTTTTGAGCTATCTGTTCATATATATATATATGTATACACATAAAACAGCAGTTTGCGGAAGTAACAATTGACCGATTTTCCTTTAAAGTTTAAATGTTTCTACAGTTGTCCTAATGTAGGGGTGAGGGAAGGCGGATATTAAGTGGCAACTAGTATTTGAAGTGATTACATTCTAGTCCACCAGGCAACACCAATAAAATCCAACAAACCTTTGGGTTTTTTAAAAACAAAATTTATGAATACGTTAGCCGAAAGAAAATAAATAGAGACTGAATGCCATCAAATATTGTCAAGCTCGGAGGAAAGACCTAGAAATAAAACTAAAATGAACAGAGTTTTGGTTGCACGATCACCCGAAGAATTGAGCGAGCAGTGTTCAATAAATTTCCATCTGGGTGGTAAACATTTGGTTGGACTTTATTACTTTCCCATTTTGATTATATTATTGTTTTTTTTTTGTAATATATATTCCGCGAAAAACAAAAATTAATTAAAAGTATCTGGTGCGACACACTCACATGACTTTTACATACAGCAATTATTACATTTCTGATTGGCAAAGTTTCTTTAAAACTGTAATTTTTACTAAATGACTCAGCGTCATTGACAATATTTGTGGCGGGGATCAGGTGTGTTGGGGATTCAGTTCCTCTCACTCCCCCCAGTGAGAGGAGTCTGCGATCGCCAGAGTTTTGAAATTCACTTTCACGGCAAATACATGTTTTGG
>JAAEAF010004954.1:0-69341 GCA_011037195.1 Triatoma infestans
AACAAAAATCCAGACTCGGATCTAATCCATCTAAGATTCACCGCAATCCGAATAAATCGGACAATAAACTTAAGCGGAAATAGCCTAAGCTCTTCCACAGACATCCTATTCCGACCAAAGGTCCTCACAACCCAAACAATCAGATGGATGGGTGTGTTTCCTCCTCTATCTCACAGACTCTACAAAATGGATCCGGCATGAGCCCCATTATGTAGAGATGTCTCCTTAAACCACAATGTCCAGTAAGAGTTCCAACCAGATGCCTGAGAGCGTTCCGTCAAAAAATACACAGCAACGTCTCACTAATGGCCTTGTCCGGACCCCCGATGAGCATTTTGGACTGCCGAAAACCAACTGAGCTCATCCATAAGGATGAATGCTGTAAAGCTGTCCATGTCTGGAACCCTGACAGACATGTGCTAGAAGGCACGCCAACAGCAGGCTCGGGACCAATGAAAGGAAGAGAGGCGCCTAATTTGGCAAACCTATCCACCTCCTCATTCCCAAAAATTCCCATGTGATCTGGCATCGTTGTTCCCTAACTGACTAGCATCTTAGCGGAAGACCACAAATGTAAAATTTGGGAATATTGCTGCTGGCTATGGCTTAGAATTTCTGAAATGATATATAGGAATCATTAAACACTCATTCTATACCATTCTACCAGTATCTTAGGATGATAAATTTGTTTCTCGTTGGATTTTGCATTTACTAATGGATATATAAAAACTCCAAACTAATGCGAATTAATAGAGAAACAAGGCAAGAAAATAGAGTGCGGATTTACAAAGATTACCAAACTCCCAACCCCATCCTCCAAAAGGAAAATTAATCTATGCAGTTTTTCTTGAGAAATACTGGATACTGGTGAAGGTGTTTAGTTTGGAAGGACAGAAGACAGTATGTCCAATATATCTGCCTCAAATACTCAGCACACTGACATCAAAGGCTTAATGCTTCAGAGAATAACAATATCTCATTCACCCAATGCCCAGAGATATATTGCCCAATTTTTTCCCTACCATTGGGGGTCAATAATTATTGAATATCCACCTTTATCCATGTAGGATTTCTACTTTTTCTTCACGTTCAAACAATTTTTGTGCTGCGGGTTGGTATTAAAAAGAGAAAAATTGACTCCTATAGTTAGTTGTGTGTGGTTTTTATGATATATCTTTGTGACAAGTAGTGAATGAGATAGCCAAGACAAAGCGGTGAGCATGCTAGATGATTGGCTAGTAACAGCATTGGTAACCAATGTAGCTGGTTGTGGTTAACCAGCCGAATAAACTAAACATTGTGAGATGGTTGTTCGTGCTACTATGTTTGACGCGGATGTTATAGGATGGTATCAACCTAGGCTATACAGATCATGCTAGGAAAACTTCCTTTATAGACTAGTTACTAGTAAGAAAACTGTTAGAATATTGTCTATCCAAGAACAAAGTTTGCAAACATATGTAGGCATATCTGTTCACAAAGATTCATAGAATTGTTAACATTTATGGAAGTGGCAAGAATAAAAAAAGGATTGTCCCTTGAAGAGATTAACAAAGTTCAGCAACAAAGCAGTTCTTCCAAAGGAAAGATAACTTAT
This sequence comes from Triatoma infestans, assembly GCA_011037195.1. Lineage (NCBI taxonomy): Eukaryota > Metazoa > Arthropoda > Insecta > Hemiptera > Reduviidae > Triatoma > Triatoma infestans. The sequence continues at coordinate 1,598 of JAAEAF010004954.1, forward strand.
CGATTGTTGCATTCTGTTCTGGCATACTGATCTGAAACTCAGATAATGGTTTGTACCTGGTTTATATGCCTCATTCTTACTTAGTGGACATAGTTCATTTAATAAGAAATTGAAAGCTCTTAGGATTCAGTATAAAGAGAGATGTGATTGTGGCCTGGAAAGCATGTGCTAATATAATCATTGTGTGATCTATGATAACTAGATTGGACCGTGATCCTACTAAAGCATACTTACCATTGGATGATCGGGAAAAAGAAAAATTTTGTATATATTTTATGAAATTTGACAATGAGATAATGAGAACAAGATGGTAGATTGCTGGGTATACTTGAGCAGAATATCTGAGACAGAAATGTGGAGTATTTTCACTCAGATTGTAGATTGTTGTAGGGGATTATCGCACTGCGACCTGAAAGATCTATTTTTGCCCTGCTCCCCCCCCCCCGAGCCTTCTTCTGCAGCTGCCGTTCTCCAAGCATTGTTCTTCTAGCTTCGACCACGATTGCTCACACCGTCGCGTGAGTTGTAGAGGCTTCTAGGAAGAGAAAATTAAGGGCAGCATGCTGGAATTCGAACCCGGGACCTCCCCGTTGCTAGTCCAGCGTGCTACCACTGAGCTAATCCCTTCCTTCTCCCTTGGCTTAAGCCAATTAAATAGGGACGGAGACCCTACTTTGTGTACTGTGTTTGTCCTTGTTTGTAAAGTATAGAGTGTATGCAGTTTGTGTGCATTGTGCACTGTTCTGACGAAGTGCATGGAGTACTGAGCTGTGGTAAACCCGTGGGGTCGCTACTCCCCAAGTAACTGCATGCAACAGATACTCCTTGCGGGCATTCACTCACACACACACACCAAAAAAAATAGGATACATATTTTTCTATACAAAAACATAATAACTCTGTACTTTAAAGAGTAAAGTAAAGTAATGTCTACTTTTTTCAGGCGGGCTTAACGTCCAACTACCAAATTAGGTGTCATGTATGGGGGCGGAAGCACCTACTATATTATTAACATTTTTGAAACCAATATAAAATTTAGCAGTTATACGTAGGACTCGAACTGGGGACCTCCCACTTACAAGTCCATGCTCATAACCACTACACCAGCATCGCCCCTCTCTATACTAATATAAAATGTTAGATGTTTTATCAAAGTTTTATACTAGATACCTAATATAAAATGTTATTTACAATATTTTGACCATAAAAAATTCCTAACTTTCTTTGAAAACAAAAATTGAAATCAATAGGTGTTTTTTGGTTTGTGACATCGTAAAGTTATTTTCTTTATTTTTAAATTCCAACTGTTTTCAATTTTATCATTAAATTACTTTAATTGCTTAACTTTATTAATAGAAAAATGGTGATTTTCTTTTGAGGATGCTGTCTTGCGAAGAAAGAACATAGCGTACAATATGTTCGGGGAGTTACCATGTACTCTGAAACTTGTTGTGGTGGTTGGTTCCGCAGAGCTGGAAAGCTCAGAGACATTTTCCGTGGTAGCCTGATTCATTTTGTGGTCATCGACCGGTTTCGGGCGTTCGCCCATCTTCAGGATGCGTTTTTCAGACAGTGTGACAACACAGACTTGCACAGAGCAAACTTAGTTTCACACTAGTGTCTTCACTTAGTTTCACGAGTGTGAAACTAAGTTTGCTCTTTGCGAGTCTGTATTGTCACACTGTCTAAAAACGCATCCTGAAGAATGGCGAACGCCCGAAACCGTCGATGACCACAAAATGAAGCAGGCTACCACGGAAAATGTCTCTGATACTCTGAAACTGTTCGAAGACGACTGCCTAGGTCTCTGATACCTAGGAGACCAGCATCAGGGCCAATACTAACCCAGGAATCATCGTGTAAGCATATTAGCTTTTGCCAATCGGCATCTCCATTGCATTGTAGATCAGTGGGGGTGAGGCTATGCTCTTCACAGATAAATCACGATTTGGTCTGTATGCTTCAGACAGTCGAATTCGTGTATGAAGAAAGCAGGTGGTACCGGCTTCATACAATATACTATTACATTCAATTATAGTGTGGGGTGATGATAAGTTTGGAAGATCGCACCAAGTTAATTCTTCAAGGAAAATGGCGCAATGATTGCTACAAGTTATGTTTAAGAAAATTCTTTTTAGAAGCAGTTTGCTCCATTTATCGGGTACAGTTTCATACTAATGATGCCATGATAACGCCACACCACTCACAGCTAGAAATTGTCACCCGCTTCAAGGAGGAGAAATCAATTGGCCTGCACGTTCTCCAAACAGGAATCCTGTAGAACATCTCTTCTAATGAAACATGCTCAAGAGGCGTGTTAGAAAAGCTCATGATTAGGCCCAACTACTCTGCAATAGCACCGCATTGCTGAAGAATGGAATGCCGTTCGACAAGAAACCATTCAAAACCTGATTGCATCAATGCCCCACCGTATCAGGGGAGCCCGAGGAGGAAATACCAAGTACTAGAAGATGAGAAAAATTAAAAAAAAGTTACCAAGAATTAAACAGGCAAGATAAGCGATATGGCCATTCTAGCATTCATCAAGAGGTGCTTTTGAAGGTTCCTATTAAAGGTTTTACTTCTGACAGAATGTTGAAGACTTTTGTTTTCGAGCATTCTTACAGAGTTACGTTACTTTCTAGGGAATATTGGTCAAGATTGGGTACGTCTGGTGTGGTACCTGATAATTACCTCCGGTCTTACACGGACGGTTCCAGAATGGATGGTAGATCTGGAGCTGCGGTCTATTTTGAGAACGGAGATCATTTGACAGTATTTCTTGGGTGAATGGTCCGCAGTCTTGCAGAGTGAGGTTTATGCTATTCTTTGTTGTATCTCGGATGAGAAAGTACATAACACTAACTTAAGAAGTGTTTGTATCTGCTTGGACAGCCAAGCTGCGTTGAAGGCGCAGACAATACTGCCTGTGGAGCCAAAGATATGACTTAAAAGGAAACACACTTTTATTGAAAAAATATTGCGGGTCAGAGGCACTCCAAGATCTTCTCAGAGGGCCCTTCAAAGATACGCACAACTATCTAGTAGAGCTAAGCCTTCAAAGGAAGCATCTACATAGTATGGGGTCTCACCGCGGTTCCACTCTGTAGGAAATGTGTCCAGAAGGACGAAACACCACTTTCACTTTCTTGAAGACTGTGAACACTATACTCACAAACTGTCCGGTGTTACACGGACAGTTCCAAAATGGATAGTAGCTCTGGGGATACGATTGAAACAGGAAATTACTTAATGCATGTTCACGAATGAACCACTGCTTTCTAGGCTGTAGTTTATGCTATTCTTTTTTGAATTTTGGATAAAACGGAACGTAACACCAACTTAAAACATGTTTATACCTGCTCCACCATGGTTGGCCATCCACCTCACACAGGTGGACAGTCAAGCTGCGTTGAAGACTCTTGAGTTCATATGACTTCACTTCCAAGTTGGTACTAAAATGTTCTAAAAGACTGGAAGAGCTTTCTTCTCAGAAGGACGTGCTTCTAGTATGGGTACACTGGGTCACATGGGAATTTTTGGGAATGAGGAGGTGGATAGTTTTGCCAAATTGGGACCTCCCTCCCTTTTATTGGTTCCGAGCCAGCTGTTGGCGTGTCTTCTGGCATATGTCTGTTAGGCTTCCAATCATGGACAGCTTCAAAACATTCTCATCCTTATGGGCGAGCTCAGTTGGTTAACGGCAATGCAAGAGGCGTGTTTAAAAAAACTCATGATCAGCCTCCAACTACTCTGCAATAGCTCCGTATTGCTGAAGAATGGGAATGCCGTTCGACAAGAGATCATTGAAAACCTGATTGCATCAATGTCCCTACCTATATATTATATAGGTACCGAAGTATTAAAAAATAAGTAATAGCTTGTTGCAGTAAATGTTATTTATAATTAAATACAAATTGATATGTCCTATTTGTATTTTTATTTTGTGTTTAAGCGTTTTTGTTTAAAGTACAATATAATATTGGAAACAAACGCTTAATTGAAATTGAAAATGTTGTATTTATTTGTGGGTAAGATGAAATGAACAATGCTCGGGTGTCAGCATCACTAAATCTTAAATCAATAAATAATAATAAAAAAAAGGGAATTCCCAAAAGAGGTAACCATTTTCTTATATCGCAAAACTTTCTGAAAAGCAAAATATCTCATATATTTTGCATATTAAGTTTAAAGATTTAAAAAATAAAACGGACATTTCATGTTATTACAAGCCAGTAATTAAGGAAATGAAATCAAGTCATTTGTATTATAATATTTTTGAAGTTGTTCTGTATTTTAACGCATTATTCGCCTCTATACTGCGTGTAGCATCCTGAATGGCCATTGAATTATGTTTCTAACCTTATATTTTACCCTTATCCCGGCCAACTAATCAACTAGAGGCAAATTTCCAAGTATACAGTTAGACAATTTTAACATGGACCATTCTACTTTTCTTGGAAGATAATTGAAGATTTCGAAACCAACTTTCATATTTTAAAGTAGACCTTATACATTTTTTTTTTTTTTAACGAATTGTAAACTATTTTTTTTTTTTTTTTTTGGCACCTCTGGATGAGATATCTAAATAATAAAAGTGTTCCTACTACTTGTAATCATCGTTACAATTATTAAAAAAAAAAAAAAAAAAAAAGTAAGTGAAGTTATAATTTTAATCACAAGTGATAAAAAGTAAAAGCAGCCTGTTACTTTTTTCACACTAGTGAAGAAAAGTAATATTATTCAACTTCAACTAGCCCCGGACACCTAGCGGCAATATGTGAAAATAAGATCAACACAAATCTCAGATACAGTGGATTTGAGGTTATGTTAAACGGAGCAGATTATAGTGAGAGAGATTAATTGATTTGAATTAAAATACATTCTCTATGTTGGAAGTTTTCTAATTTTTTAATATTCATATAAATTAAATACATAAATTAATACGATTTCAGCAAAAATATTTATTAAAAAGCATTAATTAACTCACAGTTTGATAAATAATTAATATGGTAACTTAAACCCCCTATCACCACTGATTAGGGCCTTTGAAGAAAATTCGGTTTGAATTGCAGTAAATGAATGCAGTCAATGAAAATTGAATAAAAAGGACGTATTTGTGTTTATTTAAAATAATGTCTTTTTGAATAACTAGTGTAAAAAAAATCTTTTTGCCTCCAAAACAATGTGGAATAATAAGTACATTGTAGATTGTTGTAGGGGATTATTGCACTGTGACTTGCAAGGTCTATTGTGGCCCCCCTTCTCTAGCTATTAAACAACACTGCCTATCACCGGACAGTGAGTTGTATTGGCTCCTAGAAAGAGAAAAAATCTAATGGCAGCCTGCTGGATTCGTACCCGGAACCTCCGCATTGCTAGTCCAGCGCGCTACCACTGAGCTTAATCCCTTCCTTCTCCCTTGGCTTTGGCCAATTAACCACTGTGTTTGTCCTTATCTGTAAAGTGTAGATTGTATGTAGTTTAAGTGTATTGTATACTGTTCAGATGAAATGCATGGAGTACTGAGCTGTGGTAACCCGTAGGATCGCTACTCCCCAAGTAACTGCATGCAATACAGACATCCCTTGCGGGCAAAAAAAGACTATATTGAGAAATAAATGCATTTTAAAAAAAACAAAAAACCTTTTCATTACTAGACCGAGAAATGTTTACCTTGCCGAAGTAAATTTTAGTATTTACCGCGAGTTAAAATGATTTTCTATGTCTTTTTACTTTTTAAATAATTTTTTGGGGGAACTTAATTTAAGACAGATTTTTAGCGAGATTGGAGTAGGAGGGTTATCCTGTTCCCATTAAAGTGGCATTTTAGTTCTATTATATAATTCTATCATCACTATCTTAGTAATTAGTTATTCAATGTGTTGCCAAAATTCTGTGTTTCAAAGAAATTCAATTGTTCGGAAGAGTGACATTATTATTATAATTTAAAGGGGGGGATATGCACTGAGACCTGAAAGATCTCTTATGGCCCTCCAGAAGCCTTCTCAGTGCACTGCCAGCCTCAGTGAACTGTAGAAGTTCCTAGGAAGTAGAAAATCTAAGGGCAGTTTCGCTGGAATCGAAAGCCGGACTTCCGTGTTACTAATCCAGCGCGCTATCACTGAGCTAATCCCTTCCTTCTCCCTTGGTTTACGCCAATTAACTAGGAGGCGGAGACCCTAGTTTGTATACTGTGTTTGTCCTTGTCTATAATAGGGTCGAGTGTCTATATAGTTTAAGTGTATTATGTACTGTTTTAACGAAGTGCATGGAGTACTGAGCTGTGGTAACACGTGTGGTCTCTACTCCTCAAGTAAATGCATGCAACAGATATAAAACCTCTTGCGGCCATGGAATAATAGTAAAATCAGAACGCAGAGAATTTGTTTAAATTCAAAATTGAATTATCTCATCACAATTTTTTTCAATAACACTCAATTCTTGTGTGGGGTGATGATAAGTTTAAACGCACGCGCCCAGAGAAGTGATTCTTGTTGAAAAATGGCGCAACAACCGTTGGTGGGTTGAAGAATTTTTTTTCTTCAGGCTGTCACACTGTTTGCTCCATTTATCGGAGATAGTTTCATGCTAATGTACGATATAACGCCAAACGCAGCTAGAGTTTTCATCCTCTTTTTTGGAGGAAGTCGGTTCCAAGTGGCCTGACGTTCTCCAGATGTAACGGCAAGAGGGAGAACACAAGCCCGACCGAGAGAAAACAGACTCTCTCTGGTACTCTCTGACTTAAGCAGGCAAGAGTGGGGAGAACCTGTATATAAGCCAGTAAGAGATCTAGACATCTATCTATCAGATTCAACCATATACATCACATCGTGTCATAACTCTACTCTAACCTTTTATTCTATAAAATCTTTTTACAAGTCCAGTGCAGTTTGTGTAAACTTATAACTGTATTATAACAGTGTCTTCATACCTCGTATAATTAATCAATCCCAATTTCTGTCCTCATCAACTCCCTTAACGGCAAGAGAGAACTCAAGCCCGACCGAGAGAAAACAGACTCTCTCTGGTACTCTCTGACTAGATGGGGAGAACCTGTATATAAGCCAGTAAGAGATCTAGACATCTATCTATCAGATTCAACCATATACATCGCTTCATATCATATCTCTACTCCCACCTTTTATTCTGTAAAAATCATTACAAGTCCAGTGCAGTTTGTGTAACTTATAGCTATATTATAACAGTGTCTTCATATCTCGTCTAATTAATCAATCCCAATTTCTCTCCTCATCAACTCCATTATACCAGAACATGTACGGGCAGGTATTAAATATAAGAATTATTTTTAAAACTAAGAATTAAATAGCATTAATAAGACCCCCACTTTAACTACTCCACTAATTTTAAGTTAAATTTCGTCAAAATTTTGTACTTAATAAGTTGATAAATGTGAGTTATTTTTTAATAGATATTTTTTAAAAATTCTATATGATTTGTATAGAAAAGTAAAAAAAAATTAATCGTTAACCTTTTTTTTTTTAATTTAAACAATAATTAATTATCCACCCTTTAAAGAGATTTGTGTTTTTGCTCAGAAATAAAGTATTATCCTTGTGAATTTTTTTTTTTTTAATTATTTCTCTCAAAAAATTTAAAAATCGTGCCTGATAATCGGGTATGTTTTACTACACTGGACTTCCGCTAATACGCGATTATGAATAAAACAGTAGGATAATTATATTCAATAAATTCAGATTGAATGACCCCCCCCCCCCCCCTTCGGTTCAGGATATCGTCTACACATTTAGACGATATGTGTTACTTGTTTTGAAATTAAATTCTTCTATATTTTATTTAGTTTTTTTTTAGTTAATTAATTATGTATTTTCCAATAATAGGTATTTAATTTTTTTATAGAAACGAAAGGATGTTATTTAATTCCTCCCCCACCGCCCCTAATATTTAAAATATAAATATTAGGTGCTGATACACGTATTTGTCCATTGTTCCAAGTCTTTTGTTGATTGTTAAAGTTTTCAAAAAAAAAAAAAAAAAAAATTGGCAAAAAAAAAACGTCAAAATTCGACCGTCAATAAATTTCGTTTCTTCTTTAACAATAAATTGAAATTTAAGTTTTATTTCTGAAAGAAACAAATTTTCCGCTCACATGTAATAACCATTATTTATGATTGATTTATTTTTGTCTCAAAAAAATAAACCTAATGGGTGATTTTTTTTTTTATAGTTTCGACTAGAAAATAAAAGTCCTAATCTTAATATAGATAAAAAAAAATGATTTCTTAAGACGAAAAAATAAAAAAATCTAAGTTGTGATATGATTTTTTTTCTTTTCTTTTTTTTAATTATAAATAATTATTGATTTCAATCCCTGGCTAGGATATGCTCAAGAAGTGTGTTTAGTGCTCATAATCACCCTTCAACAACTCTACAACAGATTCATAATATCATAAGAAGCATAGGATGCCCGTTCGATAAGAGACCATTCAAAGCCTGATTATTATTATTATTATTATTCAAGAAAGGTGAGGGCGAAACCCTACGCTATCTAAAGCCCCACTAGGCCCATATAGCTACCCCAAAAGAATAACAACTACAGAGCCTGGAACAAAAGTCCAGGCCCGGGTTTTACCCATCTGAGTTATACCACAGTCCGTACAAATCAGACCAGAACCTTAAAAGGTAACAATCCGCCATGATATGTATGGGTGTTTTCCTCCTCCATCTCACAGACTCTACAAAAAGGGTCAGACATGAGCCCTATTGTATAGAGATGTCTCCTTAAGACACAAATGCCCAGGGAAGAAGCCAAACCAGATGCCTGATAGAGGTCCGTGAAAGGCATAGGACCCTCTCATTCAAAGCCCCGTCCGCAACCCTGATGAGCATCTCAGACTGCCAATATCCTACTGTGTTAATCCATAAGGATGAGTGCTGTGAGGTCATCCATGTCTAAAAGCCTGATAGACATATGCCAAGAGACAGACCAACAGCAGGCTCGGAACCAATGAAAGGGAGACAGGCTCCCAATTTGACAAACCTATCCACCTTCTCATTCCCAAAAATTCCCACACGTGACCCGGTATCCAGACTAGAAGCACATCCTTCAGAGAAGAAAGCTCTTCAGTCTTTTTTAGAACATTCTAACATCAACCTGGAAGTGAAGATACATGAACTTAGCGCCTTCAGCGCAGCTTGGCTGTCCGAGCAGATACAAACACCTTTTAAGTTAGTGTTACATACCCTCTCACTTGAGATACAACAAAGAATAGCATAAACCTTAGTATGGATACTGCCAAATGATCTCCGGTCTCAAAATAGACCACAGCTCCGGATCTACCATCCATTTTGGAACCGTCCGTGTAACACCGGAGGTAATTATCAGGTACCACACCAGACGTACCCAATCTTGACCAATATTCCCTAGAAAGTAACGTAACTCTGTAAGAATGCTCGAAAACAAAAAGTCTTCAACATTCTGTCAGAAGGAAAACCTGTAATAGGAACGTTAAAAAGCATTTCGCGATGAATGGGTAGAATGACCATATCGCTTACCCTGCCAAAAACCTGCCTGTTTAATTCTATAACAGGCTGTCACTGCCTGTTTTTTCACCTCCACAAACAGAGGTGGAATCCCTAACAAAGTCTCCATAGATGGGGCGCCTAATTTGGCAAACCTATCCAGCTGCTCATTTCCAAAGATTCCCATATGATCTGGAACCCAGACCAGAAGCACATCCTTCAATGAAGAAAGATCTTCCAGTCTTTTAGAACATTCCAACACCAATCTGGAATTGAAGACACATGAGTTATTCAACGCAGCCTGGCTGTCCGAGCAGATACAAACACCTTTTAAATTAGTGTTACGCACTCTCTCATCCAAAATACAGCAAAGAATTGCATAAACCTCAGCCTGGAAAACGGTGGCCCACTCACCAAGAGGCGCTACCAAATGATCTCCCGTCTCAAAATAGACGGCAGCCCCAGACCTACCATCCATCCTGGAACCGTCCGTGTAGCATCGGAGATAATTCTCAGGAATCACCCTAGACAGACCCAGGGTTAACCAATCTTCCCTAGAAGGCAACCTAATCCTGTAGGAATGACCAAAGATAAAAGTCTTCAAATTCCCATCAGAAGGGAAACCTGTAATAGGAATCCTTAAAAGCATCTCGCGATGAATGGGTAGAATGACCATATCGCTTACCCTGTTTAATTCTGTAACGGGCTTTCAAAACCCTGATTACATCGATGCCCCACCATATTAGGGACCCTTAGTGTTTGCGGGAAAAGGCAATGCCAAGTACTAGAAGGTGAGGAAAATTAAAAAATAGAATTTTTCTCCGACAATTTTTCTCAAATGGATTTTTCTCGATCCCTAATTACTTTTTCATGAAAGCAAAAAAAAAAAAAGAATCTATAGGATCCCTTGAGAAAAATAAGTAAGGTACCATTTTGAATGTTTTTTTTTCTTTTTTCTATCTGGCGTATTTTCCAAGACGTATGTGGTGCATGTTAAAATTGTCATCCTGTAAATGATTTTTGTCTTAATCACACCTTTTGGATAAACGAAGTATATAGTTTTTAATAATGGCACTATTTGCTCAAAAAAATGATCATCTTAAACAAAGATCATAACAACCTAAAAGATATTATGTCAAATTTTTATTTTGAATTTCATCTTTCCCCAAAATGTTGTTGACACATTTGTAAATTCATTAAAATATATATAAATAAAAGTTATAAGAAAATAATAAAAAATTCTACATACCCAAAAATGAAGCGGCTACAGCAGCAGCAGCTTGTTGTTCTCGCATCAGATACTCCGCTGGTTGTCTTTTATATCTTTTCCTTCTTCTTAAAAAAGATCCATTATCAAACATATCTTCAGCCATTGGATCTAATGTCCAATAATTACCTTTACCAGGATTACCTGGTTCTCTAGGAATTTTTATGAAACAGTCGTTTAGAGACAGATTATGTCTTATTGAATTCTGCCAGGCAGGGAATTTTTCCCTATAATAGGGAAACCTGTAAAATAAAGAATGAAAAAAAAAAAAAAAATTCGTAGTTTAATAAAAGATAAATAAAAAAATTAAATATATATATATGTATATATATATATGTATATATATATGGTGTGAAACACTCACACGACTTTCTCTTACTGCAGTTTACAGAAATGGCAGATATTTTTCGCACATAATTTTTTTTTTCTCCTTCAATACTTTATTTGCAACTGTACAATAGATACAATAAGTAAATGTGATGAATGGTTTTACATGACATGATTTACATATTGAAGAGTTCTCTGATAGTCAGACCGCACTAAGGGCTTTGAGTAAGCCATGGTGGAGTTCGAAACTTGTGGGAGAATGTAGGAGGCTTAATGCTTTGGCTCGAAGGGGTAAGGTGCGTCTCTATTGGATACCCGGACATGCGGGGAATGGAGGGCAATGAGAGGGCGGATCAGTTGGCCTAGGGAGGGATCATCATTACCATTTTGTGGGCCTGAACCAGCCCTTGCCGTCACAAAGAAGTTTAGTGATAAACAGATTAGACTTTGGGAGAAGAGAGTCTTGGAAAAATGCTGGGGGGCGGGGGCACGCAGGGGTGCCTCCAAGCTAAAAGATTTATAAAAGCAAGTAAGCAGGGCATTTTGGAGTATCTTCTGTCCCTCAGTAGGACAGGTCTGAGGACCTTGGTGGGGGACACTAGACTGGACACACTTGGGTGTCTAGTCACTTGTTTAACATAGCCACATTTGTCAGAACTGCGACGACTGAGTCAGGGAAACGGTGTACCACTACTTATGTCAGTGTCCCCGTTTTGCTGGTACTAGGTTTCGCGTATTTGGGAGGGCACCATACTCTCGCAGGATTGCCTGGGCGGGTTGCAGTTTAAGGATATCTTGGGATATTGTAGACTGACCGGTAAGCTACCGGGGAAGATTAATTAAGGGAATATGGGGGCCCAGGGGCCATTAGGCACCCGGCATAATAATAATAATAATAGTACATGAGAAGAAAATACCCAGTGGTATTACTTCAAGGCTGTGGAGTTAATTTAAAAGGTCACGGGGCCACTGACGCTTCAGGCGTCGAGAAGGATTATCAGGTAAGGTTTGACTAGCAAGTTGCTGAACCAAAGGATTATGATGATGGGACAGGGAGTTATGGAATCTTTGATAGCGGGATTTAATTAGGTCGGACACATATGGAATGGATAGGTCATTATGTAAGGTTTTATTGGAGACATAATAAGGAGCATTGGTGATTTTTCGTAGGATTTTGGATTGTAAGGATTGGATACGGTAAACGTTGGAATGCTTAGTGGACCCCCATACCTCTAGTACGTAAGTCCATATTGGTCGTAGTAAAGTTTTGTATAGTGTGAGTTTATTTTTTTAAAGTAAGTTTGGATCGTTTGTCTAAGAGTATTGAAAGGATAAGAAATCGTCTATTAGTTTCAGTCCTTTTCAGTCTGGTATGGGGGTTCCAGGTTAGTCTTTTGTCCATATATAACCCAAGATAGTGTACGCTATCAGCAGTAGGTAGGAAGATGTTATTTAATTTAACACCAGGACAGAGGGAGTGACGAAGTGTAAACGTGGTGTGAATACGTTTCTTTTCATTAACTTTTATCTTCCATTTTTTGCACCACTCTTCTATTAAGGAAAGATGATCTTGAAGATGACTGGAGGCAATAGTAGTAGGTTCGGTATGGGAGGAAAAAATAGCAGTATTATCAGCAAAGGTTGATGTTACTGTTTTAGGATGTAGGGGAAGGTCAGCAGTGTATATTGTGTATAAAATAGGACCTAGGATACTACCTTGCGGTACTCCAGCTTTTACAGGGAAATTGGGAGAAAAGGAAGAACCCTGAGAGGTTATTTTTTAGAGAAACTAATTTTTACTAGATGTTATTTCTATTGTTGTGGTTAGTTTCGCACAGCTGGAAAGCATCAGTGATATTTTCCGTGATAGCCTGCTTCATTTTGTGGTCATCAACAGGTTTCGGATGTTCGCCTATCATCAGGATGTTTTTGTCAAAACAATGTGACAACATAGACTTACATAGAGCAAACTCTCAGTGGAGTTTGCTACTTTTTACAAAAAAAAAAAAAAAAAATATGAAATTTTTTGAAGTGTATATAAAAACTGAGTCTGCTCTGTGCAAGTCTGTTATCACACTGTTTTGACAAAAACATCCTGATCATGGGTGGAACACTCGAAACCGGTCGATGTCCACAAAAAGAAGCAGGCTATCACGGAAAATATCTTTGATGTTTTCTTTTTCTTCATTTATGTTTTATCAAGAAACACCAAGGTTGAAAATGTACAAGTCACTGGTCGCGGTTCACCAGGTTTTTTTGAAAATATTCCAGAGGAGAATAATAAGACGTATTTTTTTTTACCTTCTCTTAATCCTAGTAAGAGGAAGTATTGTAATTGTGTCAAATTTTCGATACCGAGTTTTCACCGGAAATATCCGTTTTGAGATCCCCTGAGTCCAAAAAAGTGGTTTTTAGCAAATGCTCTGTATATGTGCGTGTTTTATTCTACAAACTTCATATTCCGTTTAAGTACCACCATTGGATCTGAAAGTACGTTATCTGTCAAAATTCCTCAACCAGAAGTACCACTTTACTAGTTGTTTTTTTAGTTTTTTGCGATTTTCTTTAAACTTGATATACGTATCAACTACACATACAAAGTTCTACAACTTTTATTTGAAACATTTCTCTGGAAAAATTCATTTAATGGAACTTTTGGGGGAAGTTAGGGGTTATAGGTTTTCATCTAAAGTGCTATTTCCATCAATTAGACAATTCTGTCATCTAAATAACGTTAATTCGAATTAAATATGTTGTTGAAATTCCGAGTTTGGAAAAAATCGGATAACTGGAAGTGCGTTTACTTTACCACTTTACTAAATGATTTTTTTTTTCACTTTTTCGCGATTTTCTCAAAAATGACTCCGTCGATTTTCTTGAAACTTCTTATATAAACTAAACATACAATGATCTACAACTTTTATTTAAAACGTTTCTCTGGGAAAATTCATTTAAAGATACTTTTAAGGGAGGGAGTGGGGTTATGATTTTCTCTTAAGTTCTATCATAGTTAATTATAATACAATTTTATCATCCAAACAATATTAATTAGAAATAAATAGATGGCCAAAATTCAGAGTTTCAAGAAAATTAGTAAACCGGAAGTGCGCTTTTACTGAACAGTTTTTTTTCTGTTTTCAACGAATTTTATTAAAACTATAAACTATACACAAACTAATAAAATTTGTCAATTATAATTTTGAGAACTGGAGTAAGAGAAAGTTGTGTGAGTGTTTCACACCAGATTTTTTTTTGGTCCAGTATGTATGCCTGGGAATAAATTCCCTTAAGGACAACTTACAATATTTATTACAATAAAAAAAAAACAACTAAAAGTTGTATTGTACACTTCAAACAAAAATATTACATTAAATTAAGAACAGAACAATAAAAATATAAATAAATATACTATATAATACGGAATGAAATTAAAAAAAAATTAATTAACAAGACTGTTGAATATTAAATAAGTGATCATATAATTTACTTTTAAAAGTTGTAATAGTTTTTGATGCTTTAATTAATATAGATATAGAATTCCAAAATCTACTGCCCGCAATGACAAAAGATCACTGCTAGATGGTGGTGCAAAGCTCCGGTATGACTAATTCTGTCAAGTCAGTTCTGGTAAATAGTTTTTTAACATTAGACTTGAAAACAAGTGAACTGGCAAGGTACGAGAGGACCCCAGTGCTAAAGAAAACGTAGAACCTCATATCCTAGAAATACTTTCTTTTCTATTTTCGAAATTCAACCAACGAGAAGGATAAGTGTTATGTGATCATCTTTCCTAAGCTTAAAAATAAATCTAGACACATGAATTGAATTGGGATTTTTTTTTTGAAGTTCAGTATTCAATTCACTAGTGAGGTCATAATAAACTAAACAGAAATAATCTAAATGAGGAACACTAGCGTGGAAATGAGCATCTTTCGAAGATCCGTAGGTAACACATGCCTTTTATAATTTTAATTGGTAAATAGTTTTATAAATCCTATTGGATATCTGTTGTATGTGATCAGTTCAAGATAGTGTATTGTTAATCATTACACCTAAATTATTTGTTAAACTAGCGTAGAGAATAGAGGCACCATTTATTTACAAGATGAGGTAAATTCTCAAAAATGATTTCTGCTAATGAATTTTTATTTTCCCAATAATCAATGCCTTAGTTATTGAAATATTTATCTTAAGACAATTACATACTATTGGCCCAAGAAGATATCGAAGAAACGTCGATCTAAACTTTACGAATGCCTTTTATCTAATGAAGCAAGAATACAATGGTAATAGACCTGTAAATCATCAGACGATTGCAAAACGTCATCACTTTGCTAATGCTAATGTCATAAATAAAGACAAGTAAAGTAAAGGGACTCAGTACTGATCCTTGAAGCACTAACCATCTGCCAGCAAGAAGAAGCCATATTATTATCCACGATAACTTGCTGTTCTCTATTTTCAAAATAAGAATGAAACCAATTCCAATGAGCTCACAGAAAAAAACCAATATCTTTCAACTTTCCTAATAATAAATTTGGGATTAATAAAAATCAAATGCTTTACTAAAAATCGAACAAAACGAGAGGAATAGATTTCCAGATGAGTGGATGGCCAAGAAAATATCGAGAGAGATATTAAGCTGGATCTAGGAAAAGTGATCGTCCAAAGGAAATGTTGGAGCAAAAACTTTAGAAGATGATCTGTCAAAAAAAATCGGAGTGAACGAATGGGTCTCTCCATTTGTCTGCAAACCACAGGACACAAACGATTGGAGAGAAATTGTTAAAGAGGCCATAGTTCACCTTGCACTGTTAAGTTCACCAGTTAAGTAAGTAAATAAGCATTATTCTTATTAGATGTTTAAACCCGTGTTTTTTATGGAGAAAATCACAGAGTTAAAACCTGAAAAAACCTGTTTAGTAAAGTTGTATTTTTCGGTAAACCGATTTTCTTTAAGCTCAAAATTTTTTAAACGCCCCCCACCCAGCCCTAAAATCAACATTTCCTAGAAAATATTTCAAATCAATGTTATAAGGATTTTATTTTTTATTTTGTTAATTTAAGGCCGCTTCAACATCTAATGGCCATTAGTCGCCCGGAGCTTTCGTCAGTGCACTGCCGGCTCCGGACACTGTGCTTTCGCTACAGAAATACACTGTCCATCATCGAAGAGTTGAGTTAGAGGCTCTAAGAAGAAAAACAATCTAAGGTTAGCACTGGACTCGAACCCGTTGGGGGGGGGGACCTCCGCTGTGGGAATCCAACGCGCTAACCACTTAGCTAATCCCTCTCCTTTATAAAGGATACATGTGTTTAAATAGTATACGAAGTTTAAAGTAAATTTTTTAAACCTATTTTTAAGAAAATCGCGAAAAAAATGAATAAAAAAAATTCCATTCAGTAAAGTCGCAATTCCATCTTCCTGTGTTTTTTTGGTTTTTGAAAGATACACACACACACCCAGACCCATTCGCTAGAAACAATTTTTTTTTTCGTCTTCAGTGAAGCTCAAAACATGTATTTCCGGTGAAAACTCAGTGACAAGATCGCAGCCTTGAGTTATTACTTAATGAGATGAGAAGGCTCGGCAAAGGGGAGATCCTGCGGTAGATATACGGCCCAGTTAGGGAGGGATTTGACCTGGTGGCAGACTGTGCTGGACGAAACATACTGCCAGAATGGCCATTGATGATGTGCCCAGAATGATCAGCGAAGAAAAATTGCTAAGAGTAAGAAGTGCTGGTCGTCTCAAACTGCGACAGGCAGATAGGGTAAACGGGGATGCTGGAAATTTTTGTTGAAAAGAAGAAACTGGAAGGCTGTTAGCACAAAGCAGAGAGTACTGGCGGAAATGGATTGAGGAATTGAGGTAGCGCCTAGCAAGAACAAGAAGAATCTGTAATACTCGTATACTGTGAAACTACTTCAGAGTAAAGGCTGACGTCACCTCCTTACCCTAGTACTTCTCTAAAATAAAAAAATTTGCTCAGAAAAACATTTGAAAATAATACTGATAGAAATGGCCACAAAAAAATGGAATACTTAATTTTTTCATTAATAAATAACATTTATTGCAACAATCTAATTTTAATATAATCCACTTGCTAAATAATATCTTGTTGTGTAAATTTTTAACACTAGCTCTTGATTTGGATTGATGTAAAAAATAAAATTAAAGGTGTAATAAGAATGAAAAAATTTAAAAAAACTTTTTTTTGGGTGGGGGATTTTGTAATGTAATGGTACCGCAAAGAGAATGCAACCACAGCAGAGAGAAGAGAGGTCCTCTCTGGTTAACAGAGACTACTCTGTGATTTAGGCAGGCTAGAGTGGGAGAACCTGTGTATATAAGCCAGGGAAATCTATATACAAGCTACAGATTTCAACCATACCATCGTATCGTGTCATATCTCTACTCCCACAGTTGTGCTATCATTACGTTGTTCTTCCTTAGTCAGCCCTCTCAGCTCACAGTCGGTGATTGACAGTGTTTGTCTGTAACGAGAGAACACTGTCCGGAGGCCGGCTGTGCACTGAGAAAGCTGCGGGCACCAATGACCATAGATGTTGACGCGCCTTAAATTATAAAAAAAAACAAAAAAATACATATTTATTATTTAAATCAACATTTCCACATTCTATTACATTTTCTAACCAAGAATTGGATATTATACAATGTCTCTTCACTTCCGAACTCTAAGATATATAGCGCTTCTAATTTCTATAATTTATTTGTTTCAATTGTACTAATAATTAGTTCGATTCCTTTTTATGATAGACTTGTATAATCAACTATGATACCACATTAGAGGAAGCTGTAACCCAACCCTCCCGTAAAATTGCCATTAAATGAATTTTTCCAGAGAAATATCTTAAATAAAAGATGTAGATCTTTGCATTTTGAATTTACATACGAAGTTTCATGAAAATCGTTGAAGCCATTTTTTTAAGAAAATTGCGAAAAAGTGTAAAAAAAAATCATTTAGTAAAGTGTTAAAACAAACGCACTTCCGTGATCCGATTTCTGCAAATCGGAAATTTCAACAACAATTAATTCTAATAACGATTTTAGATTACAGAATTGTCAATAACTGAAAATAGCAGTTAAGATGCAAAACTTAAGCTGATCCCTCTTCAAAAGTGACCCTTATGAATTTCCCGGAGAAATGTTCAATAAAGTTGTAGCTCTTGTATGGCTACTGATATACGAAGTTTAAAGAAAATCGTCGGAGCCATTTTTGAGAAAATCGCAACAACGTAAAAAAAACAAACAACAGTAATGTCGTACTTCCTGTTGTGGAATTTTGACAGATAACGCACCGTCAGATCCTATGGTGATACTTAAACGTAATAACAATTTTCAACTTTCTACGGTTTTTCGTTTTTGAGCTATGCTGTTCACATACATACAGACAATTTGCTAAAAAACACTTTTTTGGACTCAGGGGACCTTAAAACGGATATTTCCGGTGAAAACTCGATATTAAAAATGTGACACGATTACAATACTTCCTCTTACTAGGAGTAAGAGAAAGTAAAAAAAACAACAAAAAGACAGAATTAGGCGGAAATGCAAGATCAGCCGCCATTTTTTTTTGTATTTTGTCATTTATACTAGTGGGACAAAATAAAATTGATGTTAAACACCCACAAAAATTATAGCAATCTATAGCGCTTCTACTATCTATAATTTATTTGCGATTTTCTCAAAAATGACTCCAACGATTTACTTTAAACTTCGTATATCTACTACACATACAAAGAGCAACAACTTTTATTTAAAACATTTCTCTGGGAAAATTCATTTAAGGGCACTTCTATGGGAGTGGTGGGGTTAAGTTTTCATCTTAACTTGCTATTTCAGTTTATTAGACAATTCTGTCATCTAAATAATGTTAATTAGAATTAAATATATTGTTGAAATTCCGAGTTTGAAAAAAATCGGATAACCGGGGAAGTGTGGTATACGTGCGTTGCGTTTATTTGGACACTTTACTAAATATGTTTTGTTTTTTTCAGTTTGGTTCGCGATTTTCCTTTCATAAAAAAAAAAAATGGCTCCAACGATCTTTATTTAAGTTATTTCTCTGGAAAAATATAAGTTAAGGACACTTTTCAGAGAAGGTGGGGGGTTACAGCTTACTCTGAACTGTGGTATCATAAGTGTGATTATACAATTCTATCATTACAAACAAAATTAATTTAGAATAAATAGTATGGCCAAAATTTCCAAGTTAAGTTTTTTTAAGAAATTTAGTAAACCGGAGGCAGGCCGCTTTTAGGAATAGTTTTTTTTTTTTTTTTTTTTTTTTGTTTTAGTTTTCGAACGAATTCGTTAGTATTTGGTACACAAACTATAATTTTGTTAATTAAATTTGAGAACAGGAGTAAGAGAAAGTTGTGTGAGTGTTTCATATCAGATTTTTAACAATGTAATGAAAAGTCTTTGGTTTTTATGATTATTTATTATATGAAACAGTACGTAAACATTATGTTAGAAATAACTTGATTTCTTTTTTCATAAAACAATTTTTATTACACAATTTGATAATTTTAAAAATACCTACGGAGAAAATAAATAGTAAAAAAAAAAAAAAAAAATCAACTAGATTTTTCCCCCACAAAAAAAAAAAAAAAAATTATTAGCCAATCACAGTGTAAAAGCTAAATAATTAGCCAATCACAGTGTAAAAGTAAAGATGTCAAATGTGGGCGTGGCCCATATGATAATTCTAAATTTCTGATTGGCCTAACATATACCAACCACATTTCACACCTTCTTTTCTACACTGTGATTTGGTTAATTATTTATAGCTAATTTGTTCTATGAAAAAACTCTAGTTTAGGGTTTATTTTTTTCTTTCTTTTCTTTTTATTAGTTTTCTCTTCGTAGGCATTTTATAAATTATCAAATTGCGCAATATTTTTGTTTTTTTTTTTTTTTAATAAAAAGAAATTAAGTAATTTCTAACATAAATATTAGGCTTGAAAATGGTTGAATGTAAAAGTCCACCATTTTTATTCAGAGACATTTTCCGTGGTAGCCTGCTTCATTTTGTGGTCATCGACCGGTTTCGGGCGTTCGCCCATCTTCAGGATACGTTTTTCAGACAGTGTGACAGCCCAGAATGTATTGGTTTCCTCAAAAAATGTCATTTTATTAAGGTTAGTTTTTCCAATTAATTTTATGTTTACTTGAAATTTCTATCTAATTTAATTTTTAATATATAATATTAAATAGTTAGCGTACTGACTCCCACGCAAAGTAACAATGTTCGAGTCGAGCTGTGCTATCCGTTAGATTTTTTTCTTCCTAGTAACCTCACTGTCCGGTGATGTTGTGTACCGGTGTACCGGTGTCCGGTGTTGTCTGTAACAAGAGACTCTGTCCGGAGGCCGGCTGTGTAAGTGACAAGGCTCTGGGCGCCAATGACCATAGATGTTGACGCGCCTTAAATTATAAAAGAATTAAAAAAAAAATACATATATACTATTTAAATCTACATATTCCACATTCTATTACTTTTTCTAACCAAGAATTGGATATTATACAATGACTCTACATTTCCGAACTCTAATATATATAGCGCTTCTACTATCTATAATTTATTTGTTTAATTGCACTAATAATTAGTTCGATTCCTTTTTACTTTCTCTTACTCCTAGTAAGAGGAAGTATTGTAAACGTGTCAAATTTTTAGCTATCGAGTTTTCACCGGAAATATCCGTTTTGAGGTCCCCTGAGTTCCAAAAAGTGGTTTTTAGCAAATGGTCTGTGTGTGTGTGTGTATGTATGTGTGTGTGTGTGTGTCTGTATATGTGTATGTATGTGAACAGCATAGTTCAAAAACGAAAAACCGTAGAAAGTTGAAACTTGATATTAGAAAGATAAACTTAGATATCACCATAGGATCTGACAGGTGCGTTATCTGTCAAAATTCCTCAACCGGAATTGGAAACCAAGGATTGGAATAAAAATTCCAACTCTTGAGTAATTGTATCAAAATTCCTCAACACCCGTGTATAAACTAAGTTTGCTTGTCACACTGTCTGAAAAAAAACGCATCCTGAAGATGGGCGAACGTCCGAAACCGTGCGCTGACCACAAAATGAAGCCAGACTACCATGGAAAATGTCTCTGAAGGTAAACAATATTTGCCGAAACGTCAGCTTTCAAATAAAAAAAACACTTAAAAATTATTTGGTGCTTTCTTGGATACTTACTGGCCGATAAGCCAACCAATAGATACATCTGATCGAATATTATTTAGATGATACAATTGTATACTAAACTGAAGTAGCACTTTAGAGGAAACCGTAACCCCACCCCTCCCCTAAAAGTACCCTTAAATGAATTTTCTTCGGAGAAATATTTCGGATAAAAGTTATAGCTCTTTAGTATGTGTAGTTGATGTACCAAGTTTCCATGTAAATCGTTGGAGCCGTTTTAGAGATAATAACAGAAAACTGGAAAAACAACTAGTAAAGTAGTTACTTCCGGGTTAAGGAATTTTGATAGATAACCTACTGTCGGATCCTATGATGATACCACGGAAAATGTCTCTGACGCTTTCCAGTTCTGCGGAACCAACCACCACAACCACTATGTTTATATTTGGCCGTTTAATATAAATGGAACAAAAAATAAAACTGATGTTCAATACCCATAAAAATTTCTCCGAAGAATTCATAATATTTTAGTTAAAAAAAAAACTTTTTGTTTTAAACCTGGACTATACCTTAACTATACATTACATTATTAAATTTTATGTATGTGGCGTAGACTACAAAGGATTAAAAGAATATTTCTTTGAAGATTGAAATTTCTCTAAGTATGAGCCTTAGTTTCAATTGAAAATCTAGTTTTTCGCAACAACTAATTAGTTGCAATTAAACAAATTATAAATAGAAGAAATAGATAAGATTAAATTATTAATAAGAAGAAACGTTATAAATTAGATTATGGATATATATCTAGAGAGACACACACACACACATGTAACTATGTTGCATGGTCTGGTGTTTCACACCAGATTTTTTTTGTTTTGTTTTTTAATTAAATATTTGTAATGATCTGACTAAATTTGAAGGTTAACATTAAAAAACTTATCATAAATTTTCAAGATAAGATGTTATGACTTTTAACCACATCTTGTATAAAAAAAAAAAAAAATAAATAAATAAATAAATTAATAACTAATTTCAGTTTAAGATTGGCGCAGGTGGTTAAAAAAAACTAATCCGGTATGATGTGATTGGTATATAGCAATCCCCTACTCTTTTACTCTTACGCCATTTTAAATGTATAATCCATTTTCAACAGAGAGAAGGGTTTGTATAATGTTATTCATTAGTATTTACAGTAGGGTTACATTTTGCATACAATTACTTGAACTCAACTAAAGGGGGGGGGGGAGACACACTGTTGTACGTACATATGTGCGGTAGGATAATTTGTTTAAATACTTGATCACATCAGTAAATTCACTTTAACATTTTCAGTTACACTAAAAAAAATCATTTTCAGTTTCTTTAATCATATATTAAAACATATTACAGTTTTTTTTTACATTTTTCTTACTTCTTGCGATCGTACCAGATTTTGGAAATTGAAATTGTGACCAGAAATACATGTTTTTTAAAGCCTACTAAATACGCACAAAAAAAAAAAAAAAAAAAAATGTTACGAACGAAATGGCCGGTGTATATAGATGTTAACACAAAATTTGTTTTGGTGGTTGGTTCCGCAGAGCTGGAAAGCATCAGAGACATTTTCCGTGGTAGCCCTGCTTCATTTTTGTTGTCATCGACCGGTTTCGGGCGTTTTCGCCCATCTTCAGGATGCGTTTTTCAGACAGTGTAACAACATAGACTTGCACAGAGCAAATTCAGTTTTACATTCACGTATTCAGAAAAGCGATACAGTTTTAAAAATACCAATCAGTGTGTAAAACTGAATTTGGTGTGTACAAGTCTGAAAAATGTATCCTGAAGATGGGCGAACGTCCGAAACCGGTCGATGACCACAAAATGAAGCAGGATTAACACAATATCTTAAAAATGAAAATTTACAGAAAGCTCAAACGTATTATTTCGTTTTTTAGATACTACCACCGCTGATAAAAGATTTCAGACCAAATTCATCAAACGAAAATATAACTTTATTTGATGTTTGTTTCAATGATTTTTCCTTAAATTTAGTTATAATATGACGAAATTTCGTATAACATAAATATCTATCACTTTTATTTGTAACATTTTCTTGGAAAAATTTATTTTGGGGGGAGTTCTGGGGGGAAACAGTAGCGTTATGCTTTTTCTCTTAATTACTTCTTCAGTATAATAAATACTGGTTTTTACCACTTACATAATATTAATAATACATTAAAAATATTGATAAAATTCCCAAATTTAAAAAGAAAATTTGGTTAACCAGAAGTGAGATTTTAAAAACCAGTTTTTTTAAGTCTTCTTTAAGTATACACTTTGATGTTAGCGAAAAGAATTTTCTACTTTTGAAGGATGTACTTCTAGTCACGGTAGACTAGAAGTAAACGGTACCAGGTAATATGGGAATGGGACCTGAGCCTAGTATCGGTATAACTTGTGGCATATGTCTGTCAAGCTTCCAGTCATAGGGCAGCTTCACAGCATTCATCCCTATGGATAAGTATGGTAGGTTATTATTATTATTATTCTGGGTGCCAATGGCGTGGGGCCTAAGCCTATGTGGCTTTTATCCCTACGATACCCCCCATATTCCCTTAATTAGTCTCCCCCGGTAGCTTTACCGTTTAGTCTGCAATATCCCAAGATACCCTAATCTCTACTCGCCCAGGCAATCCTGCGAGAGTGGTGCCCTCTCAAATACGCGAAATCTAGTACCAGCGAAACGGGGACACTGAAATAAGTAGTGATACACAGTATCCCTGTCTCCATGGTCGCAGTTCTGGCAAATGGGACTAGACGTCCTCCCTATGTTAAACAAGTGACTGGACACACTACGCCCACCAAGATCCTCAGACTTGTCCTACTGAGGGACAGAAGATACTCCGAAATTCCCTGCTTACTTGTTTTTATAAATCTTTTAGCTTGGAGACACCCCTGCGTGTCCCCTCAGCATTTCTCCAAGACTCTCATCTCCCAAAGTATAATTTGTTTATCACGAAACTTCTTTGTGACGGCAAGGGCTGGATCATCACAAAATGGTAATGATGATCCATCCCTCCCTAGCCAACTGATCCGCCTTCTCATTACCCTCTATTCCCGCATGTCCGGGAGCATGGTAGGTTGTCGGTAGTCTAATATGCTATTACCTGGGGGGGGGGGGGTCCGACAGGGCCTATTTTGCTGTGTGCATTTCAACGGAGCTCTCTCAGGCATCTGGTTGGATCCCTTACTAGGCATTGTGTTTTTATTATTATTATATATTAAATCCCGGGGCCTATCAGCCTAGCCTACTGGCTTTTATCCCCCCCCATTTTACCCCCAAATCATCCCCCTAGTTAAGCGACGGTACTTTTAGTTGAGAGTATGCTGTGTTTTTCATGAACCTCCTCACTGGGCTTTGTGCCTTAAGGATACATCTTTATTCAATAGATGCTCATGCCTAACCCTTTTGTAGGGTTTGTGAGGCGAACGGAGGAAACACCAAATTCATCTACATCTCATGACAGATTGTTTTTTGTGTTGCGAAAAAAATTAGGTTTAAGAACTTTGGCCGGTGGAAAAGCTCAGGCTATATCCTTTTAAGGTTTTGGTCGAATTTGTTCGGACTATGGTAAAACTAAGGTGGATGAAAACCAGGACCGAACTTTTTTTTGTTCCCGACCCGGTAGTTGTTGATTTTTTTGGGCTAGCCCATGCAGGCTTTGGTTAGGGCAGGGTCCTTCCCTCCCCTCTTTTGAATAAAATAAGTCTCCTTATATAATTAATGTAAATAATATTGATGTTCCAACTATTCTATTTACAGATGGTGTTGCAATGGTATCAGAATCTGTTATAAGATAACAATGTGCCCTAACCAGATTTTTCTATACACTTTAATTACCCCCAAAGTTTTAATTTGAATAAAAAACAAAACAAACACTCACACGACTTTATCTTATTGAGATTTACATTGTTATAATTGACTAATTCCCTGCCAACATATAATTCTTATTATCATTATTTGTCTGTGGGGAGGGATCAAACCCTACGCTATCCAAAGCCCCACCAGGCCCATATAGCTACCCCAAGAGAAACACCAACAAACCGGGTCTAGAACAAATATCCAGACCCAGATCTAATCCATCTAAGATTCACCGAAGTTTTTAACAAATCTGACAATGATCTTAAACGGAAATAGCCTAAGCTCTTCTTCCACAGACATCCTATTCCTACCAAAGCATCCTGAACCTAATTTCCTCACAACCCTAGCAATCAGTCATAAGATGGATGGGTGTTTCCTCCTTTGTCTCACAGACTCTACAAAAGTGGATCCGGCATAAGTCCCATTACATAGAGATATCTCCTTAAACCACAAAGTCCAGTAAGGGATCTAACCAGATGCCTAAGAGAGAGAGAGAGAGAGAGAGCTCCGTGAAAGACACAGTAACGTCTCACTAATAGCCCTGTCCGGACCTCCGATGAGCATTTTAGACTGCCGACAACCAATTGTGCTCATCCATAAGGATGAATGCTGTGAGGCTGTGTAGACCATGACTGAAAGCCTGAACAGACATGTGCACAAATGACACGCCAACAGCAGGCTCTGGGACCAATGAAAGGGAGAGAGGCGCCTAGTTTGGCAAACCTAACCCCACCATTCTCATTCCCAAAAATTCCCATAAGACATGGTAAACATATAATTCTGACTAGATGTTAAGTTGTCCTCAAGATATATGAATGGAAGAATCTAAACCTTATAAAAACTACTTTTTTGAATAAAGTAATAACGTTACCCTTTCCTCCCCTATAAACCTCTCTTAAATTAATTAAATCGGAAAACTAATTCAAACAAAAGTGAAATGTTATTTCGTTGGTTTCTTTATAGAGAAAGTCGCAAAAAAAAAAAATAAATAAATAAATAAAACTGTTCAGTAAATACATAGGTTTCACTCGCCTATAATACTACAGGGCGAACAACTGTCTTAGAAATCCGGAGCTTATGATTGGGCGAAATGGTTTTGGAATTCATCACCCGCTTCAATGCGAAACAACATCTGGAACCTGCGGCTAATCTTTCCTTAACTTCGCTTGTCACCTCTCTCTGCGTTGTAAAAAGATACACTTTACTTAAAACCCGGAATTTTTCACATTATATTTCATTATAATTAATATTATTTAAAATTCTTTATTTGCCTCTACATTTCGGGTATACCATTAGTGGGTGCCCTTCTTCAGTACCACTTTTTCATTCTTAAGACTCCTCTGGCCATTGCAATATAAATTTCTCCACGCAACATATTAAACTTTCTGCATACGAGGTTTGTTTATAGAAGTAATTCTTAAAAATACATATCAACTAATTGACTAAATTTTGGTATCTGGTATTTTATCCGTCATAGCATATTTATAGTTTATTCCTAACTGGTTTCGAATATTCAAGACATCGTCAGAGTAAATTCACCAAATTCGTCGTAAAGAGTTCATTTCACCTTAATGTTTCTGGTTACACTCACACTTGTTGGTTGTATATATGTGTATGAGGGGAGGTTATAAGGTTATCCTTCCCCTCCCTTATAATACCAACATATATATATATATATATACCAACCAGCAAGTGTGAGTGTAACAGAAACATTAATTTAAAGTGAACTTTCCACACGGAACTTGGCGTGAATTTGCTCTGACGATGGATGAAAATCCCGAAACCGGTCAGGAAAACTATAAATATGCATGCTACGATGGATAAAATACCAGATATTATCCAGCATTGCGGACCCATCCATATATTCAATAAATTTTGATACTTTCAAATCATATTTTTCATATTTTATTACCTTAGAGTTTTTTTTTTTTTAAATTTAAGGCACGGTTCTGACGAAGTGCATGGAGTAGTGCCCGTGGGGTCGCTACTCCAAGTAAACTGCATGCAACAGATACCCCTTGCAGTCTGGACAGTAGGAAGTCCAAGTGTTATCTTTCTGAGTCCCTGGCTGCGTTGTACTTTTTTTTCTTTTTTTTTATATATACAGCGCTACAGCCCTAAAAGGGCCCTGACTTCCTTCGTAATTTTCTTCCACTCACTCCTGTCAACCTTGGACCTCCATCAACTGATCTTGAGCTTTCTCAAGTCCTCCTCTACCTCCTCCATCCATCTTCTTCTCGGCCTGCCTACCTTTCTTCTACCTTCGAGCTTATTTCTATGCAACTTGCTTACTACTGAATTCCTATCCATTCGCTCAACGTGTCCCAGCCAGTCAAAGCCTTTTCCCCTTAATTTCCGCGACCAGATCCGGTGACGCATATAATTTCTTTAACTCCTGATTACCTCTTATTTTCCAAACCCCGTTTTGCAGCTTAGGACCGAAAAGTCTTCTCAGAATTTTCCTTTCCCAAACTCGTAGCATATCGCAGTCACCTCGTTTAAGTAACAAGGTTTCACTCGCGTATAATAACTACAGGGCGAACAACTGTCTTAGAAATCCGTAGCTTATGATTGCGCGAAATGGTTTTGGAATTCATCACCCGCTTCAATGCG
The DNA here is from genome assembly GCA_011037195.1 of Triatoma infestans. NCBI lineage: Eukaryota > Metazoa > Arthropoda > Insecta > Hemiptera > Reduviidae > Triatoma > Triatoma infestans. Next base: position 29,386 of record JAAEAF010004954.1, read on the forward strand.
AAACAACATCTGGAACCTGCGGCTAATCTTTCCTTAACTTCGCTTGTCACCTCTCTCTGCGTTGTAAAAGTGCTGCCCAAATATTTGAATCACTTAACATTTTCGAAACGCCTTCCGTTTTAGTTGACATAATTAGACAGACAAATTCCGTTACTTAGTTTTTTCGTAATTAATCTTTAAACCCACAGACTTTGCTTTCCTTTCTAACTGCTCATAACTCTCTTCTAGAGCTCTGAAAGTCCTTCCTATTAGGACGCCATCATCTGCATAATCAAGATATTGTCTGGATCTGTTGAAGATCGTTCCATTGGGGTTCAAATCTATATTTCTAATTACATCCTCTAAATTAAGGTTGAATAACAGGGTTGATAGCACATCCCCTTGTCGGAAGTCCTCTGTTTATGTTGAAGACGTCTTTTTGGTTAAGGTTCAGGCGCGTCACCTTGTACCTTAACTTGTGCAGACGAGTTCCGTAAGCACATCGCTTCTAATTTGATCAGCGTTGTACTTTTATATTTATCAGAAATCTAGGGTGGGTCCGTTTAGCGATCAAATTCAGGTACTGACTTTTAAAAAAATTTTAAAGTCCTCAAAAGACGCGCCTAGTGCCTATGTTCGAATGGACACACGTCGGATTCATTCTCGATCTGCATGCAGCGTTTAAAATAATGGTTGCCTGGTGGCTGACTCTGTTATCAATGCCAGAGGATAGGTTACCGAGTACGAGTTTTTTGCGACTTGTTCAGGTTAATAACATCAATTTTAAATTACCATTTATTTAGTGAGCGTATTAAAAATCTAATTTTGGTTAATTGGATATCAGTGTTTATTAGTTGAAAATGTTGATACTATTAAAAAAAACAATCTATCATCTTCATTTAAAAATTATTTTTCAGTTAAGACTTTGCGTTCATCTAAACTCTTCATTTAGATGTTTATCTGTTTAGACCCGCAAGGTGAGATTTATTTGCACTAAAATTGTAATATTTAAAAAATACAGCTTCTTTCAAGTGAGTTATGTAATTATAAAAAAAAAATGTAGGATAATCCACGGTCATTTTTTTTTTTTTTTGCCTTGACTGAATTTTTTCAGTCATATCGCCATACGTACAGTCTCAATTTTTCTCCAATATTTCCATCTCTCTCTTACAGATACAAATCTATACATTTCCATACATTTCCTACGGCTTATATTTAATTTTTTCTAGATATTTACATAAATACATACATACATTTTCTCCCCCATTAAGCATGCCTTCATAATTGAAAGGGCAATCTATTAACCCTGTAATTTCCTTGAAGAGAATATCCCTATCCGTCGCATATTTCTCACATGTCATTATGACAAGTTTCATATCCTCTGTTTCATTACAGATATTACACGTATCGTTATATATTTGCCTTATTTTGTACAGACATGCCGGACAAATTGCGTGATTGGCTCTCAATCTCGATATCTGCCTTATATGTTTTCTGTGAGCCTGTGAAGACTTGAACCATGATATTTTCCCCACCCAAGGATTCAAAGATTTATAAAACAAACCCTTTTGGTTTGAAGTATATTGTTCTTGCCAGTTGTTTTTCATCCTCTCTTTGGCTATTATTAATAGATCACTGGTCGGTATTTTAATCAAAGTTTCTAGCATCCAGGCAAGTTCTACCATCTTATTAGATGCCTCCAAGGCCTCCTTAATTTTCATAATTATTTGTGGCATATTGCTTCTTATTGAGGAGTGGGATAAGTTTTCCAAAACACTCAAACTATCAGATATTATAACTACTTTAGAAACATTTAGAGTGTTTGCGTATTGTATCGCTTCAAGGAGAGCGAGCGATTCCGCTGTGTACATAGAAGCTTCTTTTGGCAGTTTATATTGTTTGGCAAATCCCGTTTGCTGGTCAAAGAAGGCTGCTCCCGTTCCTTCATGCAACTTTGAGCCATCCGATCCACGGTCATGATATCAATTTTTCCCTTTAGATTTTTGAAAATAAAAGTTGTAGCTCTTTTTTATATGTGTAGTCGATATATTAAGTTTAAAGAAAATTGTTCAGAAAACTGAAAAAAAAAAACTGTTCAGTAGAAACGTGACATCGTCAATCAGATATTCTTTTAACTTACAATATTAATAACATATTTATTTCTAATTTGATACTATTTAGGATGATGCAATTATATCTTAAAATGAAATAACACTTTAAAAAGGAAAACTAACCCTATATCATTCACCCAAAAAAAAGTGACGGTTAAATGAAGAATTTACCCAGAGAAATGTTTCAAATAAAAGTTGTTAACTGTGAATAATGTGGATGGGTCCGTAATGTTGGATAACATCTGGGGCGTATTTTATCCGTCATAGCATGCATATTCATTTTGTTTCTGACCGGTTTTGGATTTACATCCATATTCAGAAAAAAAAATTCACTTTAAGTTCGTGTAGAGAGTTCACTTTAACGTAATGCTTTCTTTTTATACTCACACTTGTTGGGAACTCTCTGAACACGAACTTAGTGAATTTGTTCTAACCATAGATGAAAATCAAAAACCGATCAGGAACAAAATGAATATTCATGCTATGACGGATAAAATACCAAAAGTTATATACTGTAACGCAACCTGTGGTGCCATCTAGGAGAGAAGGCAGGTACCACTAAAGTTCTCCTAGTGGCCACTGGAAGCGCTGGCGGCGCTATGGTTCTCTTTAGAAAAATTGAGAAGAGTCTAGAAGGTTCTCTACTGGTATAAATAGTGGGACCACAGAGAGTTGCGAGAGAGTTTTCCAGTTACAAACAAAGTCACTAGTTTGTGAAAAGTATATAAAAAGTGAACAAAGTGAACTTTTGTGGTTTAAAATGGGAAGTAATTATTTATTAAGTGTTGTATTTTGTAATTTATTGTGTATAACAATAAATTGGTGTTTTCTTTATTGAAGTTTAGAGTATTTTATCTATACGAACCCACTTAAACACTAGTTGCAGTAGCTAGTTTAGAGGGAAAAATGTTACAATACTTTTAGTGTGTTTAATTAGTATATATAACAAATAGTTGGCTGATCGGCCGGGGGTATCATAAGAAAAACACTAAAAAATTTTTGTAAAGTGTTTTTTATTAATGGCCCGACGTTTCGACAAACATTGTCTTCTTCAGGGGCTATCTTGTAAATACAGAATTTGTGTGCTTATTACAGTGAAATTAGTCAATTGCTATGTACATGATTAATTGAACATGTAATAGAGCACACAAATTCTGTATTTACAAGATAGCCCCTGAAGAAGACAGAACAAGGTTGTCGAAACGTGGGCCATTAATATAACAAACACTTAAAAAAATTTTTTTTAGTGTTTTTCTATGTTACCCCGGCCGCATAAGCCAACTAAGAGGATCAATCAGACCATTTACCGGGCCACAACTTCTTGCAGTGGATATAATACCCAAGTTTCAAAGAAAAATGTTTTTCAGCATTTTTTTGAGAAACTCAAAAAAAAAAAAAGGTTCAGTAAATTTGGCAATCCGATTTGAACGATTTTTACGAAAAACTTTTAATAATGGTCTCCAGGTGTAGTACTTTAATGAAATATTAAATTTTTTCACTTTTGAGATATGGTATCCCCGTCTACACAAAGATCAATTGCTATAAACTACATTTTTTGGCCAAGCGAGGCCTCAAGACGGATTATTTCCGGTAATAACTTGTTATGGAAAATTTGACACGATTACAAATACATTTCACTTATTTATCAGTAAGCGAAAGTAAAAAAAAAATATTTATTATTTATCGCTCTACATTTCCGCGTACCATTGGTGCTCTCCTTTTAAAGAGCTCTGCAAAATTTATTAGAGAAAATAAACATACAAAGACCTGCAAATTGAAAACCATTTTAAACCATTAAAAAATATTTAAAATTAATAATGAAACTAAAATATAACAAAATTCATGCAATGGTATTTTTATCTAACAATAAGAATGGAAAAAATTGTTTGATTGAAACAGATATTTATAGTTATTTAAATTTAAGGCGCGTCAACATCTATGTAACCTTCCTCAATGGCGGACGTTAGTAATTTCAAGTGTTCTCTATGCTGAGAAATTATAATTAAAAGTGATTTCTTTGTGATGTGTGGAGGTAAATGTGGTATAATAAACACATACAAAGTGCGTGAAAATAAAAGAAACTGAAAAAAAAAAAAATATTTGGAACAAAGTGAACAGCTGCACTGGCTCTGTGGTTCGTGTGATAGAGTAGAGGTTAGTAGCTTTACTGTTAATTTAATAAGAAAATTAATGACGAATGTTATCTCTTTAACAGAAGAGATACAAAATTTAAAAGATATATGGATTGGTGCAAAAATAATGCAGGTTTTTATATGCCAAAAAAAAAAAAAAATTATTATAATTTGTATAAAACTAAGATTATTTATTCAAAATATGTTCCATCATTATCAACACATAGTTGCCAACGTGTCAGAAGCATTTTTATTCCAGTTTCTAAAAAATCTTTATTTAAACTCTCAATAAACTCGCGGAAGGCATTTTCGGTTTCACTTCGGTCCCTAAAATTTTTTCCTCTTAAGAAGTTGTCCAAATGTCTAAATAAGTGGAAGTCCGTCGGCGAGAGATCGGGGGAGTATGGAGGGTGCGGAAGTGTTTCATATTTCAATTCCTGAAGTTTCCTGAGAGTTGGCATTGCGATATGTGGCCTGGCGTTATCGTGAAGAAGAATTGGTCCTTTCCGATTCACCAATGCTGGACAAAGATTTTGCAATTTCCTATGCATTTTGTCAATTTCTTGACAATATGTTTCAGCCGTGATTGTTTCGCCAGTATTTAGGAAGCTGTAATGAATAACACCTGCAGTAGACCACCACACTGTCACCATTACTTTTTTCGGGTGCAGGCTTGGTTTCGCGAAATGTTTTGGTGCTTCATCCTTGTCCAGCCACTGGCCTGACCGTCTCCTGTTGTCGTATTGGATCCATTTTTCATCACATGTCACGATTCGATTAAGAAATGGTTCATTTTGGTAGCGCAACAGAAGAGAATTGCAAATTTCAAAACGCCGATGTTTTTGGCTCTGGGTCAATTCGTGAGGTACCCACGTGTCGAGCTTTTTAACTTTACCAATTTGTTCGAGATGGCGAACGACTGTTGAGTGGTCAACACTAACTTCTCTCGCAAAGTCCCGAGTGGTTTTGCGAGGGTTAGCTTCCACCAATGCCCTAAGATGGTCGTGATCAACAACAGAGGGCCTACCGCGACCTTCCTTGTCTTCGAGATCAAAATCTCCAACACGAAATTTTCGGAACCATCGCTGCACTGTACATTACTGATGCTTCCTTCACCCCAAACAACATTGATGTTACGCGCAGTTTGAGCCGCACTTCGACCAAGTTTGAACTCGTAAAAATAAATTTGACGAAAATCTTGTTTTGACATGGTGAATATCGGAGGTCTTAACTCATACAAAATGGAACACAAACTAAGCTGATATTTGAGGAAAAACAACATTAATAAACATTGTTTATAATCCATTACCTAGACTGGAGGATTATCTTTGTTTACTTGGCAAGCAGAAGTAAACAAAAGATGAAAGTTCAAAAACCTGCATTATTTTTGCACCAACCCTATAGTAAAAAAATCAGGTGACTCTGACAGTATTTGCAACTGTACTCCACTATTGTCTACAATTACCACTGAAATTGTTCAAGTTACTGAAAATCAGATCTGTTTACAAAAAGAAATTGAACATCTCAAAAGTTCTAACTTAGCTCAAAAAAACCCTTAGAACCAGAAAAAAATGTAATTCTAGTAAATGAAAGGAATATAACAGCTCAAAGAGGATCATTATCTGGTAAAAACAACAATTTTAAAAGGGTAGAACAATCTGAAGAAAGCACTATTATGCCAGAATTAACACTGCAAATAGACTTGCATGAACAAGAGGAGAAGAAGAAAAGTACACCACTTAAACAAAAGATATGTGGATATTGTGAAAGAAGGAAAACACGAAGTAAATACCGCAGTGGAAGAGAAGGAAGGATGGAATGAAGTAGTTAATAAAATAAGTAAAAGAAAAGAGCATAGAAGATGTAATGGAATCGTTTGATGTGTGTGATTCCTGGAGTAGCAGATGTCTTGAAGAGGGCGGAAGTTAGTTGAGAGATTTTGGGAAGTTAGTGCTCGAATAATTAAACGGTTTATATAAAAATAACTATAATTGAACAATACTTTTAACATTAGAAATGGTAACTAATAATTAGAATAAAATACTTAGTAATAAATAGAAGATAAATTAGAATGATAAAATAACTAAACTTAAGTGCACAACTAAGAGAATGATAAGTTTGAATTTAACCGTGTATAGTAATTGCCGCTCGTGTATATAGACGTGCTCGTTTGGCCGTTGATGATATAATAATCCTTTCGTCGTATATCATAGACTTTATATATTGGTGTTGGCCACACTCACACCAAGACATCTGTCCTAGTGTGCGACCATGTGCGACCTTCGTAGTTTGCTGACCTTATTCGGTGCTTGCTTTTTGATGTACAGTATTGATGAAAAGGCTTTGTTAATCGTTTGTTTGGCCGCGGCTGTCTTGAAGCCGGCGGCCGGTTGCTGGTTATACTTTTATTACTGCCACCCTTTGTTAGATAGCAGCTGGCTGGAACCACTAGTTGTAAATTATTATTTCTTTGGTGTATTTTGCCATGTTATTACAAAGAATTATAGTTAGAACATCCGAGAAAATAGATGAGCTAGTGGGAGTCAAGAAAGCTTGGCTTCATCTTGGCAAAGTACAAGAAGGAACCTCTGCAGAACAAGTTGAAAATTTTCTTTAAAAAACACTTTCCTAGAACTAGCGTATCAGTTACGAAACTGCAGTCGAAGGGAAGCAACTGTAGTTTTAGGCTAGGTGTAGTAGATTTCAACATGAAAGATAGTTTGATGGAAAGTAACGTATGGCCTCAAAACGTCACCATTAGACGTTTTTTATTCCCCAGACGAGTGGGAGTATTCCTACAAGAAAAATAACGGTCTACCATCAAAATGTTCAAGGATTAGGCAACAAGACTACATTGATGGAAAGTGTATTCATTGAAAAAGGTTTTGATGTGGTTTATGTTTCGGAGCACTGGTAACCAAAAGAAATAATTAATACATATGTGTTCCCAGTGGCTATGAATTGGCGACTTACTTCTGTACGTCTAAAGCTCAGCATGGAGGAGTTGCCATATTCGTTAAATCTGGATATACATATAAGGTTTCTACAGAAATTAACCAACTCTCTATTGAATGTGTTTGCGAAATTTCTGCAATTGAACTAAACAATATTGTAGTAGTCTCAGTTTACCGTCCACCATCTTCTGATTTGAATCTTTTTTTTTTAATATTACATCAAATTTAACTCAGTTTCTTTGTACATCACAGCTTGAATTTGTTGACGTGCTTATTGTATTTTTGTAATACGTTAAAGCTTAATAAATAAATAAAAAATAAATATGGTCATTGGCGCTCGGAGCCTTCTCAGTGTAATAATAATAATAATAATAATAATGTTTGCTTAGTACATTAACTATACAATATAATATAGAACATAATGAAAAAAAACTAAGAAAAACAACACAATGCATGGACAATATGTCCGTCAGCAGAGGTTGACCTCACATACAAGAATACATACATTAATACAAATATTTTTTATCTATGAAAACACATATTTTTTTCGTTTTTATATTTTTTAACTTTTTACTACAAAACCATAAAAGATTCTTTATCATAGAAAAATAAAAATAACAACCGCAAAAATAATATAAACAAATTTAAATTAATTATTGAATTCCGCAAAATTTACTTAAAACTTTCACATACATAAAATAAAATTTAAAAATTGTAATTAGAAATCAAACACTGTCTGTAATTAGCAGCCTCCAAGTGGTACCAATAAAGGCGCTTAAAACTATTATTCTACCCATTCAAGTAACTAATTATTTCAGTTTTAGTTAGTGTTTTCCTATTAAACCACCGGATTCAAAATTCTTTAAGAATTGGACATTCAGCTACAAAATGAAATAAATCTTCAACTACATTGAGATTACACATTGAACACAGATCCCTCTCGCTTGTACGACCCACTCTATAGTTCAACTTTATTAGCTGCCCCCTCAATTTCATTATAGTTTGCATAAAGTGTAAATTGTTTGTATCTTTAATGTAGTGATTTTGACCCATATCTATGATTAACTCTTTGTACATACAATGAAAAGTTGAATTCGCAACTTTAGCCAACAAATTTCTTTTAAAAGACTCTTTTATTTTCTCTATTAACACCTCAAATTGATTCTCACCCCTACTGTCATAATTTATTAGTTCCATATCGTGCCTTTGACAAAAATCATTGAATTCTTTAAACCAAAATATTTTTTCTCTTATAATTTGTTCTGCTAAAATCTTTGATAACCGTGTATTTGGCAAAGTAAGCACTTTCCGAATGTAACGATAATGTAAGCTTAGTGTAAAAACGAATATAGGTGTCAAGCCCGATTCCAGATATATTACATAACTGGGCGTGTTTTTTGGTAACAGAAACAATATTTTAATGAAAAAAAGTATTCAAACTTTGTATTACATCACTCCATAAGAACCCAAGGTCTGGCGTGGCGCCACTAATTACGGCTCTAGCCACTGCATTGAATATTTCAAATTTAACTGAAATCGGTACACCGTTTTTACTGAATATGTTACTGTAATTCACCATAATACTTGCTTTAGCCGCACGAAGTCGATCTTCAAAATGGTATCGGAAAGCTAATTGTGGAGTTAACCAAACACCCAAATATTTATATGCCTACTCAGTGTACTACCGGCCTCCGGACAGTGTTCTCTCGTTAAAGAAAACAACACTGTCCATTACCGGACAGTGAGCTGTAGGCGCTCATAGGAAGAAAAAAATCTAAGGGTAACACAGCTGGACTCGAACACGAGTCCTCCGCGTGGTAGTCCAGTACGCTAACCACTTAGCTATTCCCTTCCCTGCATTATTATTGTTTTGTATTTAAAATTCTTTTTTTTAATATTGAACAATATTTATTTAATATCACTTCACCTTTCTTTCTATGCTTAATATTGGTAAGAAATTGTTTGTTGATATAAAGTAATGATTGAGAAATTAAAGTTATGTTGTGTCTGATGTTGAGCTAGTGAAATATTGGATCTTACATGTTTGTCATGTCTGTTCATTCAGTCTGGTGTCTAAATGCGATATAAATCCAAAATAATCTTTATTTGGGTAACCAAGGTTTACAAGGGATTCTATAAACTTCTCTCGTTTGTATCAGAGATATATTCCTTGATGGCCTGCTTCTTTTTGTGGCCATCGACCTGTTTTCGGGCGTTCGCCCATCTTCAGGATGCGTTTGTCAAACAGTGCGATAACACAGACTTGCACAGAGCAAATTCAGTTTATACACTGACTGGACTTTAAGAGTTTTTGTTAAATGCCTAACTAGATCAAGATAAAGGGCACATTTTTCTCTAAACATGGAAACATCCAACACGTGGGGATCTATATCTTAAACTGTGTAGTATTGAGGGAGATTCGCTTTACAATTAATTATCCATACTATCTTACTATTACATTTATTTATTTATAACAGCGTGAAATAACACTATGACAGCTGTGGGCTGCTGAGAAATAGTCACTGACAAAAGACAAATTAAGACAAGAAGTGACAAATTAGTGAATGATCGTAAGATAGTATAGATAAATAAATAATATTTTGTTAAACAAAATATTCAAAACAAAATAAACAATCAATCAACAATAAATCTATATAAGCAGGTTGTATGACGTTACTAATATATTTCGCATTTCACCCTTCACCATTCACACACGCCAACCACGCACGCCTGTATCCCTATATATGGGTTCTTTACATGCCTAAATATAATAAGTCTAAACTAGCTTAATTTCAGACTTTTTACAAATATATCATTGAAAAAATTATTACATAAGTGTGTTTAATGTAACGTATATTCCGCATTAACATTTTATTTTCTCGACTTGCATACATTATTCACATATGTACATCTTAGAGGCAGTTATGATTCGTATACAGATTTAAAAACTAGCAGATTCAAAAAACTAAAACTAAAATCTATATTTGGTTTTTAAACTGTTTGACAAACGCATCCTGATGATGGGCGAATGCTCGAAGAAACAGGTCCACAGGATGACCACAAAAAGAAGCAGGCTATCACGGAAAATATCTCTGATGCTTTCCAGCTCTGCGGAACTAATCACAACAACTCTCGTTTGTTTTTATGATTATAATTTAGCCTTTCAAGTCTATTGTGGTGTAGATCCTTGAGTTTATTGGAGAGCGGTTAGCTGATCAAATATAATGTCACTGAGATGTCTGGTTAATAAATTTTGTAAAGCTTTAGGTGGATAATTAGGTAAGGTAAAATAGATTTGGAGGGGAGGTAAAAATCTTGGACGCGAGTCAAAATTTGTGCCAAGAAATTAAAAAAAAAAACTGAAGACTCTATTCATAGAGTGGTACTTCCGATTGAAGAATTTTAACAGATAAGTTTTTGTGGGATCCTATGGTGATACCCCAAAAGGAATATCAAATTTTATGACATTTTAGAAGCGATAAGTTTGTTAATGGAAGATGGGATTATAGTAAATTTTGGTTGGGTAAAGGGACATTGTGGATTGAAAAACAATGACATTGTGGACTCTATTGCAAAGGATGCTACAATTAATGGGGAAAGATTAGATTATATTTCTTTGCCAATAGAAGATTTAAAAAGATATTTAGGAAAGTTAGTAGCGCATAAATGGCAAGAAAAGTACAGTAGCTGTAATAAAGGCAGTTTTTATAAGTCCATGCATCCATTTCTCAAAAAAAGAACGTGGTTTAAGGGCTTAAGTGTTGATAAAAAATTGGTTACGATGGTGAGTCGTTTAAGAGCCAATCATGCAGTTTGTAAATCCTACATGCATAGATTGGGGCTGTGTTCTTCCCCTCTATGTGAACAATGTCAACAGAATGAAGATTTTAGGCACATTGTCATGACCTGTATTAAGTATTCTCACGAAAGATATAATTTTTTTAATAAAATATTGAAATATTTAAAGTCCCCGTTCAATTATGAAAGTATAATATTCTCAGATAATTTAGTAATTCTGCAAGAACTAAGTATTTTTTTGGCTGTGTACAAATATGATAATAATTAATTTATTGTCGATATCCGATAAACCTCGCTTTTGCAACTAGTTATAGTTTCCTAGTAGATTTAAATTGAATGGGTCGGAGGAATATCAAGTACTCCACCCTTAATATGTTACTTGGAAAGTGTGTGTGTGTGGGAGTGCGGTAGCGTGTTTGTACGAGTGTATTATATTATTTGCATGTATATATTTTATTTATTACGGATGTCTGTATTTAGTTGGATGAAAGTATTTATTGGAGAGATTGTTTAGGAATAATGTACTATTTAGAATTAGAATCCTTAGTTTGAATGATAGTTATGATTGTGTGTGGGGGGGACCAATACCGGCCAGGGGTGGCAACTTTTGGTCGTGTGGGAAGTCTTCCTGCACTGTCTTAATATTGGGAGCCACTATCTCTTGGAGGGGTGGGTCTGAGCCGGGATTGGCTAACCCGGCACGTGTGAATGTGAGAGTGAATCTTGTGTAAATAGTGTACAAATTTAATTTAGGTTTAGGAATTAGGGGTGCGAGGAATATCGAGTACTCCACCCCGAGTACTTGTTATTTTAGTTGAGGAAAATTGTTTGAATGAATGTATTTATTGGGATGTGAGTATTTAATGGTATGAGAGTTAAAGATGATGTAAACGCAACTAAACTTGTGAATGTATGAATGTAATGACTGATAGGAGGTTTATTAATGAATATCCTTATAAACAAGGTGTAAAGTGTGGAAAAGTAATAAAGGTGCTGTAGCTGGATGTTTGGAGGTGGGTTATGTTGGATATCTGACAATACATTTTTCTCATTCATAGAATAATATTGTGGCTATGGCTTAACAGCTAATGCCAAAAAAAAAAAAAAAAAAAAAATGAACTTTTTGCAATTTTTCATTTTAAGTAACCTGAACTATACTGTTCTCACATACATACCACCATATTTTTTCAGTGGATCTCAAAAGCATTTCCGGCAGTGGGATCTCCTTGCATTTTCGGTGAAAACTCAATATCGAAAATTTGATACGATTACAATACATCCCCCCCCCTAAAAGCATTTAGAGAAAGCAATAACAATTGAAAAAAAAATGTTACACCAAATTCTCAACTTAATTATGATTTATGTAATTAAATAACAAATTTTTAAACGAGAGTTCTAATAACTTATTTAAATGGAAATATTTGGTACCGTGTATTCATTGCGTGTTTTTGTTTTTTTTGGCGAAAGAAAATTCTGAAATCTCTTGAGTAAAATACCAGGGTATCTGAAAAATCCTAAAACCCTATGGCGCAACAGCCCATGAAGTGCCAAGGCCCGCCAGACGGCGATTTGAATAGGGGAACGTGTGGTAAGCACGCCGCAGTTCCCACGCTGTTTAGTTCCGGTCTTCACTACCTAGGGCGCTACTAACTGTAGCTTCCCACTCCCCGTGCAGGTCCCGGGGTAGAATTGGCCTACGGTATGTCCTGCCTATTGTAGGAGGCGACTAAAAGGGAGACCCTACACTGCACAAGTCGTATATTCTAATAAGATATGTATGAGTCCTTGTGTGGAAAGTAAAATCTAGTTGAGTGTAAAATGTAGTTGTGTATCACTCTTATTTCAACAACTAGAGACATTTTGGCGTAGGCTTGTGGCGAAGCCATCGCCCACCCTGCTGGGTGCAATCAGCCTATGGCTCTTCAAGTTGGGGATTCCCTCCAACATCCCATCCTGATCCTTCCCCTTGCAGGGTTGCCTGGGTTCCTGAAACCCCTATGCTTGAGGCATTGGACAGGAATCAGTAGATGGACATTAGATCCATCGGGCGTGCGATCAGTCACGCTAGCTCGTTAGAGTTGAAATACTGAACTACGGGCGCAAGCTACTTTCCGAGCCAATTGCTTGCAATTGAGATAGGATTCGTAGTGGCGTGGTTTAACCAATAACTCCAATGACTGAGGTCATGAGTTGAGCGGGAGGAGACTCGCAATTAAAATTAACCCCGGAGCCAGCCCGCTGCTGGAAGCGCATTTGCTGGGAGTGCGCGGTTCACCAGAGCCTGCTAGAGAGTGCCTTCTCTAGCTTCTGGTAGTGGAGTGTGACCACGTTGTGGGATCCCTCTCCGCGCTTGGTTGAGCGTATCTCAACCTGCCCTTAAATGGGTCAAGCGGGGGAGTGCTTCCGCACTTCTGCTATGGTCGGGCATTGCACTAAATGTGCTTCCATGGTGGTGACTTCCCCTTCTTGTTAGTTGCTTGCAACGGGAAACCGGGTAAATCCGAACGGGTAGGTACGGTCTAGAAAGATCTCCCGAAGTACAGGAGGAAAAGGGGTATACGGGAAGAATTTAGCTTCCCACTTTTTATCACGATGTTGGGTCAACACCGACTTTACCCTCACGGGAATCGAACCCTGAATTATTCTTGCACGAAAGGGGAGTGCGCTAGCCACTAGACCAAAACGTGAGGACAGGGGCATTTCAGGATAGATTCTTAGTTTACATTTTAAGACTAATTCTAATGGAATACTTAAAATTACTTAACATACAATACTACAATTACCGGCAAAAAAATTCCGCCCATTAAAAAAAATTACATTTAATAAATAATACTGTCTGGTCTGTTTTTACCAGTTATTTTGTATTGGTAATTAATAGTTAACATTTCTAGATAAATTGGGGGACTTTTTAAATTACACTTGTGGTATTAAAAAAAATTAAATAAATCAATAATAATGTTTGCTAGTTTGTGTTCATTTATTATCAATTTGTTTATTTTTATTCAGTTCGAATTGATTTTTATCTGCTTTGCTTTAACTTCACTTTAGCTTGTCCCTTGAATAAGAAAATTAATATTAAAAATTCAAATTTCAAAATGCAATTTAAGTGCCGAGGATGTCGTATTGATTACGGCCACTCCCATCGGGTGTTCCCTACCAAACTCTGCGAGATGTAGTGTGCAGCGTTACAGAGAAACAGGCTCATGGCTTTTAAGGGCCAACTGAACTGCAGGACGACCATTTTTTGACACTGACAGTTTTACGAAATTATCATCTGACAGCTGTTGAAGTAGTTCATCGCCTCCAAGAAGTTCGAGGTGTTCAAATTTCTAAGAGAACAGCATGAAAGAGATTGAATGAGCAAGGTTTGAGCGGATGGCTTTTTGCCCCACATGAGGGCCAGAACAAATCAGGGAGCATCGAATTTCTTGCCTTGAGTTTGCTTGGCAATACATCAATTGGTCTTGGCAGTGGTATTGTTTACTAACGAGTCACGATTCTTGCCTTAAGGACTCCAGACGGCCGGACACAAGTTTGGAGGAGAAGAGGTGAGAGATTTGGACAATGCAATTTTGTACTCACTACGTCTTTCCAACAAGGCTCTCTGATGGTTTGGGCAGTTATCAGTTTACAAAGACATAAGGAGTTAGTGATCGTTCCAGGAGGTTCCATGAGTGCTGCTCGATATTTGGCGGATATACTACAAGTACATGTGGTCCCTATCGTGCCGGAGTTAGGTGAGAAGTTTGTGCTAATGCATGATTAACGCTCGTCCACATACAGCTTACATAGTGGAGGCCTTTCTTAATAACCATAATATTGACTTCTTAAACTGGCCTGCCTGTTCCACTAACTTAAATCCCATATAGCATCTGTGAGATATGCTTGGAAGACGGACAGTGGATCGGAGAGTCCTTCCTGGAACGCTTCAGGAGCTAGGAAGTGTACTTCAAGGCGATTGAGCTCTAATCTCACAAAACGAAATTTCCCATTTGTTTCGGAGCATGCCAAGACGCCTAGAAGCTCTGTGATAAAGGCAAGAGGAGATAATACTCGGTATTAGCACCATCCCACAAAAAAAAAAAAAAATCATGTAAAATTAAAAAAATGTGATCGTTCGAGGTAGTTTGGTAATAATGAATAATGAAATTATCCGTTATTCGTGGTAGTTTTAATTTAGTTTAATTAGTTTTATTTAATAGTATTAATATAATTAATTATTAGTTATTAATTAATTATAAGTAATTAATTTCATTTAATTTAAATAATTTAAAATTATAATTAAAACAAATTAAAAATAATTTATAATTATTTAAAATTTAAAAAATTTAATTTAATTAACTTAATATAAGTTTAATTAATTATAAGTTTTATTAATTAATTATAAGTTATTATTAATTATAAGTTATTAATTAATTATCAGTGATTAATTAATTATAAGTTATTACAGGATTATACTTTTATTATTATAAGTTATTAATTAATTATAAGTTATAATTCATTATAAGTTCGTTAATTATTATCAGTTATTAATTAATTATAAGTTTATTAATTATTATTTATTTATTAATTATTTGTTATTAATTAGTATATTAAATATATTATATAATAAATTAATAACTTATATATTAATTATTATTTATTAATTAATTATTAGTTATTAATTATTATATTAAATACATTAGTACATTTAATAATATTAGTTTAATTCGAGGTAGTTTGGTAATAACGGATAATGAAGTAGTTTGGCGAGGAAAACCTCAATTTGGGGAAAATCCTGGGGAAAAAAAAATAAAAAAAAAAAAGAAGGAAAAAAACACTCTTTTTACGTTATGAATGATAAAAATTATTAAATAATTGAAATAATAATTTTTTCAAAATGGCCGGAATTTTTGACCAGTGAATTAATTTAACTAAAGTAGATTTTTCTTTACTGTTTATTTGTGAACCTCCGCTGCTCAATATCCCGGTACTGCCACTGATTCAGACTGACTTCTCAAACTAATGAACGTGAAATTCACGACGGATGGATGTTTGCTTAGAATAAGCAAAAGAGAAAAAAATAAATATACATTTGAAAGTAGACTTGTCTCTACGTTATTTGGTTAATGGCGTACTAGTGTAATATGCTAAGAGTCTGTCATGTGGCCAATTTTCAAGATTTGTTCCATTAAAACACCTCATTAAAATATTATTCATAGGTATATCTCTAGGCGAA
Source organism: Triatoma infestans (assembly GCA_011037195.1). NCBI lineage: Eukaryota > Metazoa > Arthropoda > Insecta > Hemiptera > Reduviidae > Triatoma > Triatoma infestans. The sequence continues at coordinate 45,578 of JAAEAF010004954.1, forward strand.
TATAGGATCATATTTATTAGAACAATAAACTAACAATTAAATAGAATAATTAACTTAACAGATAGAATAATTTAGATTTATGTGTTTAAATAATTTATTGGCAATATAAAAATTTACACAGCTGTGCAATAGAATTCAGTCGTTATTTCATATTAATTTCTTAAAACATTGGCACATAATTAGTATTTTAAGTATTAACGTAAGTATATAATGGATGTGTTTATCTATTTTTTTTTTTTTATACGGTTTTTACTTTCTCTGCTCGTGCCAAATTTTTCGAAAATTGAGTTTTTACCGGAAATACATGTTTTGGGGTCCATTATTATTATTATGGCACAACAGTCCTAAAGGACCCGGGCCTCGTCCACAAGCTTCTGCCATACATCCCTGTCTTTGGCCTTCATGTTCCACCGCCTAACACCCATTGAGGTGAGGTCATCTTGGAGTTCGTCCAACCAACGCAAGCAAGATCTTCCTTTCCGGTGAGCTTTACCAGGTCGACCATAGAGGTGCCTTTTGGGCAGTCTAACCTCCTCCACCAGACCTAACCAGCGGAGACGCCCTTTTTTTCTTATAAAATAAAGGTCACGATGTCTTCATTCTTGTACAGCTGGTAAAATACTTCATTTTTTCCTAATTCTCCACTAGCCGTTTCACAAAACTTGGGCCAAATATCTTTCTTAGGACTTTTCTCTCCCACACCCCAAGCAACTTTTCCCTCACTTTAGACAGTAACCTCGTCTCACCAGTATACGTTACAACTGGTCTTATTATAGTTCTATATTATGAAGAAATTCGGTGAGGATAGGTCCAAAAAAAAAACAAAAAAACATTCAATTATGCCAACATTTCGACAGAGTTTCCTGTCTTCATCAAGGCTTTAATATGTAGAAAGTCTTGAAGATGTGGAGAAAGAATTTTTTAAACATACACATTTGTTACAACGCAGAAACATAAAAAAAGAAAATTAACAGTTACTAGTGTCTTGTCTAAAATCATCTACCCAAGAAGCCTTGATAAAGACAGGAAACTCTGTCGAAACGTTGGCATAATTCAATCCGATCCTCACACAATTCATCAGCGGCCAACAAATTCTTTTATATAGTTCTATATATTAGAATCTTGGCGTCACGTGACCAACCTCTAAAGCGAACAGCTTTCGCAAATGCAAATAAATAATCTGTTGCCAGCAGCTGTTCGTGCTTTAATTTCGGCTTCCACTTTTATTTCTGTTCGTCATAACTGCTCCCAGGTATTTGAAACTATCTCCAGTTACGATCTCATGAGCATTCATTTTCATCCTCTCAGGCATTGCAGCTTGGTTCCTGCATGATCTTATGTAAATAGTTGTTTCTTCGTTGACTCTCAAGCCAAGAATGATAGCCTTTCTTTCAAATTCCTCCCCCTTCCAATGCTGCTTTACTGCGTCCAGTAATGAGTATGTATGAGAATGAGTATGATCTCATGTAAATAGTTTTTTCTTCGTTGACTGTCAAGCCAAGGGTGATAGCCTTTCTTTCAAATTCCTCCCCCTTCCAATGCTGCTTTAGTGCGTCCAGTAATGAGTACATCGTCTGCATACGCAAAGTGTTGGGTCAGCCTATTGTATAAGATAGTACCTTTAGGGTTAGTCCTTATTGCTCTTACTGCCCAGATTAAATAACGCCGGATTCCAATGCCAGACTAAACAATGCCGGCGCTAGCGGGTCTCCCGTATTTGGGGTCCATTAAATACGAAAAAAAAATGTTTTCAGCGAATTGTCTGTGTGTGTGTGTGTGTGTGTGTGTGTGTGTGTGTGTTTGTTAACAAAATATCTCAAAAAAAAAACAGGTCGCAAGAAGCTCAAAACTTGGTATTCCATTTTAGGTTTTATCATCGCAACAGACATAAAGATTTCAAACAAAATCCATCTACCGGAAGTGTGTTTTCACTGATTTTTTTTCAGTTCTCGTAATTTTCTCACAAATGGCTCCAAAGATTTTTTTTGAACTTCGTATACTATCGTGATATACCTATCACTTTTGAAGTGATATTTGCTTCATTTGTTTTATATTCTAGTAATATTGCCTATGTATATTCATACTGTTTTTACAAATGCTACGACGAAGTTTATCGCATACATTCAGATGGTTCAACCAGATATACAGATAATGTCGCCTTCGATAAGCGAAGCAATAAAGCCACTTAATGTCGAACCTACTATAAGGTTCGAGTTCGACTATCCGAAACAGGCGGAGAAAGTAAACCAGGAAAAGAGAAAAATATACGAGAACAGCATCCCTTATTATATTCTTATGATACGACTGGGTGCCTATGGCGAGGGACCTAAGCCTATGTGGTTTTATCCACCCAAATTATCCCCCTAATTAACCTCCCCCGGTTTCTCTACAGTATCCTAAAATATCTTTCAGCTCCAACCTTCCCAGGCAGTCCTGTGAGAGTGATGACCTCGCAAATACGCGAAACCTTAGTACCAGCGAAACGGGAACACTGACATAAATAGTGATACATAGTTTCCCAAACTCCATCATCACAGTTCTGACATATGGGGCTTGACGTCCTCCCTATATTATGCAAATGATGATTATGTGTGTGTGTCCAGACACTACAACCACCAAGGTCCTCAGTCCTATCCTACTAAGGGACAGAGGAGGTAGTCTGAAACCCCCTGCTCAGTCCTTTTGATAAATCTTTTAGCCTGGAGGCATCCCTGCGTATCTTCCCAAAGTCTAATCTGACTATCACAGAATCTCTTAGTGACGGCAAGGGCTGGCTCGGGACAACAAAATGATAAGGAGGATCGTGGTGGTTGGTTCCGCAGAGCTGGAAAGCATCAGAGACATTTTCCGTGGTAGCCTGCTTGATTTTGTGGTCATCGACCGGTTTCGGGCGTTCACCCATCTTCAGGATGCGTTTTTCAGACAGTGTGACAACACAGACTTGCACAGAGCAAATTTAATTTACACACTCACTCAGTGTGTGTGTGAGAGTGTGTAAACTAAATTTGCCCTGTGCAAGTCTGTGTTGTCACACTGTCTGAAAAGCGCATCCTGAAGATGGGCGAACGCCCGAAACTGGTCGATGACCACAAAATGAAGCAGGCTACCACGGAAAATGTCTTTGATAAGGAGGATCCTTCCCTAGCCAACCGATCCGTCCTCTCATTGCCTACTATTCCCGAATGTCCGGGTACCCAGTAGAGTTGCACTTTGCCCCTCCGAGCTAAGGTATTAAGCTTTTTCCTACATTCTCCCACTAATTTGGAATTCCAACAGGGTTTGTTCAAAAGCCCTCATTTCGGCCAGACTATCAGAGAATATCCGCACCTCTTTAATATCTTCCTGCCACTCCCCCGGAAATCCCTTACTTAATAGAGAAATTCCTCCAACAACATGAAAAGAGATAATATGAAGTTAGGGGACTTTGGTTCGGTTCTAGAAGGATGATAGCGGGTTTCTTCAAGGAGCCGGACATGGAGCAGGAACTTCCAGAAATAAGTGAAGTTATTATCCTTGATTCCTTGGGAATAATCCATAATCATCTCTATTAATACTTATATATGCGTATTATTATTGATATACTAACCTATTTCTTTATTGGTTTTGAACTATACACCATCTGTATGTATTGTTTTATATTATCATATTTTTATTGTTTTATATGTTTTATGTCCACGCGATTGATCAATATGCTGTGTATCTCGATGTATTTGAGCAACCACATTATTGTTGTTGACTCTTATATTGTTTTTATTATGGTACATTGGGTCAGCAGTTAATTATTAATTGTTTGGTTCAAGTTTTAATTTTAATATTGTATTGTATTAATTGTAATATCAAAGTAAAAATTGTAACGAAATGCTGCTAAGATTATTATGTTATGATACAACCATTTGTATGGCCGCTTGGTTTCACAAATAAATAAATAAATAAAATACCGGTTAATATTGTTCGTCATTTTGCAATTTTAACTAGAAAAAAAAATGTAAAAATTTACATTCTTAGGGATTAACACAGAATAAATAACAGAAATTTAAAATTATCTGAAAGAGATAGAAAGGCGATAGGAGGCTGGGATCACGTGACTCAAACTTCGCCTTCACACTCACCGGTGATGATTTAAGATAATTCTAAAGATAAAATTTATAAACTCTGAATATTGTTTACTATAAAAAATATAAAGATTTTATTTTAACATTTGTGTTTATATAGATAATTATGAGTTTAGCTCAAGCAAACAATACCAATTTAAAGAAATAATACAATTTTGTCTGTTAGCTGTATTTATTCTTTTTTAATTTTTTTTTTTTTTAATGCGCCTCACACATTTTGAAGACGCATAACTGTTCAAACATAATGAAGCGTCGAATCTAGATGCAAGCAACGAGCTAAGCATGAATGTTGTGGTTGGTGCCGCAGAGCTAGGAAAGCATCAGAGACATTTTCCGTGATAGCCTGCCTTTTTTTTGTGGTCATCAACGGTTTCGGGCATTGCCCATCATCAGGATGCTTTTGTCACACAGTGTGATAACACAGACTTGCACAGAGCAATTCTGTGTTATCACACTGTGTGAGAAACGCATCCTGATGATGGGCGAACGCCCGAAACCGGTCGATGACCACAAAAAGAAGCAGGCTATCACGGAAAATGTCTCGGATGCTAAGCAGGGATGTTTGATTTATTTATGTGTTTTCAAAATGTGTACGCACATAGTAAAGATTCACAGAAAGTTCTAGTACATCGATATTAGCACAGCATATCGACGCAAGATTTAAACGGGTGATTTCCTTTAAATCATTTTAACTCACGGTAAATACCAAAATTTATGGCGGCAAGGTAAAAATTTTTTTGGCCTAGTAATGAAAATGAGCTTTTTATTTATTTATTTATTTATTTTTTTCAAATGCATTTATTTCTCAATATAGTCTCCCCTTTGCCCGCAAGGGGTATCTGTTGCATGCAGTTACTTGAGGCGTATGACCTTCACGGGTCACCACAGCTCAGTACTCATGCACTTCGGCAGAACAGTATACAATACACTTAAACTACACACACTCTACACTTTACAGACAAGGACAAACACCGTACACGAACTAGGGTCTCCGTCCCTAGTTAATTGGCGAAAGCCAAGGGAGAAGGAAGGGATTAGCTCAGTGGTAGCGCGCTGGACTAGCAACGCTGAGGTCCTAGGTTCGAATTCCAGCATGCTGCCCCCTTAGATTTTCTCTTCCTAGGAGCCTTTTACAACTCACTGTTCGGTGATGGGCAGTGTTGTCTGTAGCTAAAGAACATTGTTTGGAAGCCGGCTATGCATTGGAGAAGGATCTTTCAAGTCGCAGTGCAATAATCCCCTACAATTTACATCTACATAATCTCTCTTTAGTTTAAATACACTTTGTCCAACGTTTCACCAATAACTGGATTCCCGTCCTTCGAAGTGCGATTCTAGAAGGTCATCAAAAATATCCATTTACCGCTTCTATCACCTCTTTATTTGACCCAAAAAGTTTTCCAGCCACAAATTTCTTTAGGTTTGGGAATAAATGAAAGTCAGAGGGAGCTAAATGTGTGTAAATAGGGAGGATGCTTCAACAAATTCATACTTCCAAATCCTTCAATTTTCTCATTGCCAAAGCGCCTTTGTGGGGGCGGTTGCATTGTCCTGGTGAAAGAGGATTTTTGTTCCTTTTGCAAACCAGAGTTTTCTCTCTAATTTTTTTCATCTAGCTGGTTAAGAAGTGTGCGTAGTGTTCCCTCCCCCCCAGTAACTGTTTTACCCTTTGGGGCAGGTAGTCAATTAAAAGAATCCCTTTAATCACTAGATTTTGGGAATACACTAGCCATAAACTTTCCAGCCGATGCAATTCTTATCTTTGCATTCTTCTGTGCAAAGCCATCGGCTTCTAGAATCGGTTGGATTCATCTTACAACAGCAATAAGATTTTTATCAAAATTGATCAATTGAAAGTACCACATTACTGAACAGATTTTTCAGTATTTTTATTTTTCTTACTCCCCTAGTAAGAGGAAGTATTATAATCGTGTCAAATTTTCGATATCGACTTTTCACCGGAAATATCCGGTCTGAGGTCCCCTGAGTCCAAAAAAGTGGTTTTTAGCAAATAGTCTGTGTGTTTGTGTGTGTGTGTGTGTGTATGTATGTATTTGAACAGCATAGCTCAAAAACGAAACACCGTAGAAAGTTGAAACTTGATATTTCGTTTAGGTATCACCACGGGATCTGATAGTATGTTATCTGTCAAACTTCCTCAACCGGAAGTACCACTTTACTATTATTTTTTTTTTAATTTTTTTTTTTTTTTTTTTTTACATTTTTTCAAAGATAGCCCGCGGAAATTTTTTCCTTGACATTTCGTTCATCAAACTGCAAAGATCTACAACACTTTTATTTCAAAATTGTTTTCTCCGGGAAAATTCATTTAAGGGCACTTTTAGGGGAGAGGGTGGGGTTATGTTTTTCTCTAAAGTGCTATCATAGTTGATTATACAATTCTATCATCCAAAGAAAATTAATTAGAAATAAATAGATGGCCAAAATTCCGAGTTTCAAAGAAATTAGTAAACCGGAAGTGCGCTTTTTACTGAACAGTTTTATTCAGTTTTCGACGAATTTCATTAAATTTGGTACACAAACTATAAAATTTGTCAATTATCATTTTTGTGATGAGGGAGTAAGAGAAAGTTGTGTGAGGTGTTTCACAACCAGGATTTTTTTTTTTTTTTGACGATTTTTGTCAGAAAAGGGTTCCAACGATTTCTTTATATTGTTATATTAATAATTTTATGTAAAATATTTTTTGGGGGGGGGGAAATGCGGAAATGGAAAATGGGAGCTCGAGGTTTTAATTAGGGAGGGGAGGGCGCCATTTATGGTTAATGATGATTTTTTTTTTTTTTTTCTTTTTTAAATTTTAAATTCCATCGATTTAAATTTCAAACGAGCAAAAGCTGTGTTGATGCCATTTTCACTTTAAGTTCTAGCATTAATCTCCAGTTGAGATTTAGTAAGAGAAGAACTTTTGTGATCTTCGTTGACTTCAGTAAGGCTTTTGATTCCATTCCTCATACGCTCTTATGGCAAAAACTGCATAATATAGGAATCAGTTCGAAGTTCATTAGTTTTATTACTCAATTCTATGATAAAGCAACTATGAAAATCGAAGAGAATTTCTTACTATCCGGCAATATAGTGGTTACCCATGGGGTGCTCCAAGGGGAAAAATTATCCCCATTACTCTTCAACTTGTTTTTACATGATATAATACAGTTCTTTAATGAAAAGGGTGCACAGGGTATCAACATCTACGGCGAGAGAGATCTCATGATGTTGATGTTTGCCGATGATATGGCAATAACTGCATATTCTTGGAGGGACGTACAGCTAAAACTGCGAATTTTGTCGGCATACGGTCAGATCAATTCATTGACGGTTAATGTAGGGAAAACCATAATAGTTCCCTACCAGAAGGCTGGTAGATTACCTATTTTAAAACCTTTTACATTCGGTAATAAAGCAATATATACCGCAAATAGTTTTGTCTATTTGTCCTTGAAAGTCCCGAAACACGGATGCCATGATTTTCTTGACTGAAATTGTGCTTTTGAACTTTTTGCCGGAAGATGAAGAGGTGTGGACGCCACTAGAGAATAGTTTTGTCTATTTGGGGATTCCTCTCACTAGTTCGGGAAAATTTAAGAAAGCTTCTGAACATTTCCTAAAATAAGAGTTTCTCTGCTTTCCCAGCCATTTTTTAAGATTTTCAGAAATATTAAAACTAATTGCTGGGACAGTAGAATGCGCATATTTAATTCTTTTAATTGCTAGCGTGTTATTATACTCGGCAGAAATTTGTGACATAAACTATGCTAACTTCGCCGAAAGGGTGCAGATTAGATTCTTGAAAAATCTCCTTACATTTACCCCGTAATACTCCCGATTGTTTTTTTGGTGAGATTGGAAACGGGCCAATTGCACTTAAAATTAAAAATCTTCAAACGAATGCTGCGATTCTGGCAAAAAATTCTTGATCTGCCAGCTGATAACATTAGTTAAAATGTTGTTATAATGGGCTTATTAGACATAGTGGCCGCTCTAGGATTCCTTATAACTGGGCCTTAGAATTAAAGAGCAGTCTTTTTACTTTCTCTTACTCCTAGTAAGAGGAAGTATTGTAATCGTGTCCCAAATTTTCGCTATCGAGTTTTCACGGAACATCCGTTTTGAGGTCCCCTGAGTCCAAAAAAGTGGTTTTTAGCGAATGGGTCTGTGTGTGAGTCTGTGTGTGTGTATGTATGTGAACAGCATAGCTCAAAAACGAAAAATCGTAGAAAGTTCAAACTTGATATTACGTTTAGGTATCACCATGGGATCTGACGGTGCGTTGTGTGTCAATATTCCTCAACCGGAAGTACCACTTACTAGTTTTTTTTACGTTGTTTGCAATTTTTCAAAAATGGCCCGAAAGATTTTCTTTAAACTTGTTAGTATCAACCATACAAAGAGCTACAACTTTTTTTAAACATTTTCTCCAGGAAAATTCATTTAAGGGGGCGGGCGCACTTCTGGGGGAGGGGTGGGGTTTTTTCTCTAAAGTGCTATACAGTTGATTATACAATTGTATCGATCCAAATAAAATTAATTAGAAATAAATACATGGCCAAAATTCCGAGTTTCAAGAAAATTAGTAAACCGGAAGTGCGCTTTTACTGAACAATTTTTTCAGTTTTCGACGAATCTTATTAAATTTGGTACGCAAACTATAAAAGCTGTCAATTATAATTTGGAGAACTGGAGTAAGAGAAAGTTGTATGAGTGTTTCACACCAGATTTTTTCAATAGGAGCCGAGGATGTATGGATTGCCCAAAAAATTCAGCTACTTTAAAAACGAAAATAAACTCCTTAGTTATCTCCTTCAATAACAACCTGCTGAACCACGATGTGGAATCTATCACCGCTTCTTCATTTAATCTTTACTACAAACATATTTCTGCACTGGGCTTAGGTGAGTCTTACATAAGATATAATTATTACCTTCATGCGATCAGATTGATCTCGCAATTACGTTTGATGAGTAAGAAGCATATTAGGTTATCTCTAAATGATTTGTTTTATTAGTTCAATCTCCAGGAGTTTTGTCCCCTTTGTAACAGGCAAGAAAGCGACGATATCCTGCACTTCCTAGTTAGTTGCCCAATACTAAGTACATGTAGGAAAAATTATATTGTAAATTAATTAAATGATTCTGATGCTCCTCTTCCAATTAATTCCATTTCACAATTAAAAAAATATTTATTTTTTTTGTAATTAGTTCTCTAAAAATGAGGTCTTTTCTGTTGAACGATTAATACTCATTCTATTAGACCACCAATAAATGCATATTCACTATGTTTAGCATATATAGGGTGACCAGAGTTATATGCTCCACCCACTTTTTTTTTTAAACGGCGGGAAATTTCGAAAAAATAGAAAACACGTATTTAATCATTTTTAGTCTAGTTTATTTTCAGTGATTGATCCATTTTTTTAAACCCCAATATCCCGAGATACAGCATCCAACTTTTTTTTTCCAAATAGAACATTATATTTTTTTTTGCATATTTTTATAGTAATTGAGCCTCTAAAAAAAAAAATAAAAAATAAAATTTTTAAATCGGTTAGGTTTTTCAAAAGTTATGGTAATTTAAAATATGAAAAACAAATTTCAGTTTAATGTCAAAATTACCTTATTTTTTCTTGAAAGAAGCTCTTCAAACGGGGCACCATCAACGGATAGGCAAGCCAAAGCTCTGGACTCCCACGCTCTGTTTGTAGCAGCACTTAGGTGGCAAAGTCAACATCTAGGCAGGCTAGAGTTATTCGACGTTCCATATCTTCGACTGAAGTCTTGGGATTAAGGTTACTGTACACTTTATTTTTTAGATATCCCCACAAAAAATCACAATTTTATGGACTGATGAATCAAAGTTTACCAACAATGGCCTTCTTAATCGTTGGAACTTTAGAATATGGGCAGAAGAAAATCCACAAGTTACCTTCGCCACACGCCATTAGGTTGTTTTTTCTACAAATGTTTGGTGTGGAGTTTGAGGAAACCAACTAATGGGCCCATACTTCTACAGAGGGAACTTAACTGGTGAAAGGTATCTAACTTTTTTAAGAGACATTTTGCCAGTTCTGCTTGAAGATGTTCCTCTAAAACGTCGGCTAGATATGTATTTTCAACAAGATGGTTGCCCGGCACATAATGTGAGAGTTGTTCGACGTTACCTGGACAGAAATTTCCACGAAAAGTGGTTAGGAACTCATGGTCCGATCCAATGGCCACCTCGACCTCCGGACTTAACCCCAATGGACTATTTTTTGTGGGATATCTAAAAAATAAAGTGTACAGTAACCTTAATCCCGTGGCTTCAGTCGAAGATATGGAACGTCGAATAACTCTAGCCTGCCTAGATGTTGACTTTGCCACCTAAGTGCTGCCACAAACAGAGCGTGGGAGTCCAGAGCTTTGGCTTGCCTATCCGTTGATAGTGTCCAGTTTGAAGAGCTTCTTTAAAGAAAAAATAAGGTAATTTTGACATTAAACTGAAATTTGTTTTTCATATTTTAAATTACCATAACTTTTGAAAACCTAACCGATTTTAATTTTTTTTTTTTTAATTTTTTTAGAGGCTCAATTACTATAAAAATATGCAAAAAAAAATATAATGTTCCATTTGAAAAAAAAAGTTGGATGCTGTATCTCGGGATATTGGGGTATAAAAAAATGGTTCAATCACTGAAAATAAACTAGACTAAAAATGATTAAATACGTGTTTTCTATTTTTTCGAAATTTCCGCCGTTTAAAAAAAAAGTGGGTGGAGCATATAACTCTGGTCACCCTGTTTATATATATATACCTTTATATAGTATCTGTTTTTTTTGTTTTCATTATTTCTCTAAATTCCTTTTTTTCTTTTTCTGGATATTTTCTGTTCTATTTGAAATTATTTTGTGTATTGTCCGTTCTTATTGCCAGTAGCAAGATATTTTGGAGAATTTTTAATTTTATTTATATTTATAAAAGTGAAACTTTTTATTTTAGTTTTAAAAATGTTTTTATTCTGACTGTATTTTTCTATCTTTCTGAATTTACTTTGTACTATCTTTAGTCCTAACATATTCGTTATTGTATTGTATTTACAGCAACTCCTGCTACAATCTGTATGATTATGAGCAAATCAAATAAATAAATAAATAAATTCTCGATGCTTCTAATGTTTATTAATATTATGTATGTAGAGAAACCATATTATACGAGGCATGTCCAGTAAGTAAGTGTATTGAGGCTCTCACGGCCGGAGGGATTTTGTTTTCGACATGTTGGCTACACTGTTGTGTAGCCTGATTCCTCCCCTCCGCAACGAGACCGGTTCGAGGTCAGTACGTTGAGAACTGTCGACGCGACAATACGTTTCGTGAAAAATGTCAATCCAATCTCCCGCCAAGTGTGAAATATTCAAGGTCGGGCAAGAGTTTTTGAGACGCTACAAACTCCATGGAGATGAATTTCTCGGCTCCATCATTACTGGAGATGAAACTTGGGTTGCACACTACACAACTGAAACCAAAAGGCAGTCTCAACAGTGGCGTCACACCTCTTCACCCTTCCGCCAAAAAGTTCAAAACCACAATTTCAGCCAAGAAAATCATGGCATCCGTGTTTTGGGACTGTCAAGGCATAATTTTAATTGAATATATGCCTCAAGGGGAGACCATCAACTCTGCAAGATACTGTGAGACCCTAAAAAAAATTGCGGAGGGCGATTCAGAACAAAAGGAGAGGCATGCTGACAAAGGGAGTCTGCCTGCTGCACGACAATGCCAGACCACACACTGCTTGCCTCGTTTAAATGGGATGTCCTGAACCATCCCGCGCATTCCCTTGACTAGCACCTTCAGATTACTATCTCTTTATCTCCCTGAAGCTGCACATGGGTGGAAAAAGGTTTTCAACCGACGAGGAGGTGAAGGGGGAGGTGGAGAAGTGGACGAAGGGGTTGGCGGGAAACTACTTCGAGGAAGGCATCAAAAAATTAATACCCCGGTTCACCACCTGCATTGAGAGGAATGGTGACTATGTCGAAAAATAGCTTACATATGTACTAATGTAACCAGGTAATTTTTTTGTTCAAATAAAAATTTTTGTAACCTACAAAAATTCAGTACACTTACTTACTGGGCCATGGCTAGTATTATACTAAGTGTACTTACAGGGAAGTACAACTTTACTGTGTTCTCCCCCCCCCCCCCACTTTCTTTGACAGTTTTCTTTACATTTTTGAAAAACTGAATTTGCTCTGTGCAAGTCTGTATTGTCGCACTGTTTTGAAAAAACGCATCCTGAAGATGGTTGAACGCCCGAAACCGATAGATGGCCACAACATGAAGCAGGCTACCACGGAAAATATCTCTGATGAAATAACTACTCAGTTTGAGGTTTTTGTACACACTGAACTACGAGTATTATGCACTAGCCTACCAATAAAAGCAACACTACTAGCGCTTTTTCAAAATGTATAGCTTATTGCAACACTAAAACAAATTTTAAGTAGCAACCAGTAGTGTTTGGAAAAAAAAAATCGAAAAAGTTCGAGTGGTCCGGATTATGGGAATACATTAAAGCATTGTTGAATATGTGGATGTGTCCATAATGCTGGATAACAACTAGTATTTTATCCATTGTATAATATGCATATTTATAGTTTTTCTGACCGGTTTCGGATTTTGTTGGTTGGTTGACAACCACAACAAGTGTGAGTGTAACAGAAACATTAAATTGAAATGAACTCTCTCTACACGAACTTGGTGTGAATTTGCTCTGACGATGGATGGAAAATCTGAAACCGGTCAGAGAAAACTATGGCATGCTACGACGGATAAAATACCAGAGTTTAGAGAATTGTTGGTGCTTTTATATGATTAGGGGGGGTCATCTTATTGAAAACGGACAAATAGACAACGAGACTATAAAAAGTATCCAATCGGCTGCCAGATCCTTCAATGGTGTTAAGGAAGTCTACATAAACAAGAGAGAAGTTTATAAAAAAAAAAAGACAAAGGCTTTTATAGTCTTTAAAAATACTTTTAACCCAATTCTAGACCTATTCATGTGAGTCCTGGACTCTAACATCAAGGCATAAGATTCAGATACAGGGTATGGAAATGAGATTCCTGCTTAGGATAGAAGGGGAAAAGTCGAATAGTTCAAAATCAGAAAATTAATACAAATTTGGACAAAACTCAGTGTGAAGACACTGGAGAATATAATTGAAGAAAACCAATTTAAGGATGGTACGGTCATTTAAAGAGAATGGAAAGTAGTCGACTGGCAAGAATAACACCTAAGAAAACCCAGACGCAAGGACGTAGACTAAGGGGAATACTCAACAAAAAATGGGAGGATGACATCAGAGCGGCTTTTACTTCCCAAGAGATCGGACAAGAGTCGAAGGAAAGAGCTGGTTACCGATCGTAGTATTTAGTCCAGGCTCTGCAAGGAAAGTCTTGAACCGTAGTAGCGGGAGACAAGCAGAAGACTAAGAGAGAGAGTGAGAGAGAAAATATATATTATCCTTAAAAATTCAATTTTATTCTGCCACGAGCATTTGTGTAATATTTGCATTAAAGATTTTAGGGAATGCACCGCAGCAGATAGTAAATATATAAACATCGCAACATGTAATATATCAAATATCACATAGTAAAAACATTTTAAGTAAAAAAATCTGGTGTGAAACACTCACACAACTTTCTCTTACTCCAGTACTCAAAATTATAATTGACAAATTTTATAGTTAGTGTACCAAATTAATGAAACTTCGTCGAAAAGTGGAAAAAAACTGTTCAGTTTAAAAAACTGTCCGGTACTTCATTTCCTTGAAAAGCGGATTTGGGTCATATATTAATTTCTAGTTATTTCAATTTGGATGACAGAATTGTATAATCAACTGTGATAGTATTTTAAAGAAAAACATAACCCCCCTCCCCCAAAAGTCCCCTTAAATGAATTTATCAGGGGAAAAAGTTTCAAATAAAAGTTGTAGCTCTTTATATGTATAGTTAACAACGCTGGTTTAAAGAAAATAGTTGGAGCCATTTTCGAGAAAATACCAGAAAACTGAAAATTATATTTCAGTAAAAACGCACTTCCGGTTATCTATTTTTTTTCAAACTCGGAATTTCACCAACATATTTAATTCTAATTAACATTATTTAGATGACAGAATTGTCTAATATACTGAAACAGCAGTTAAGATGAAAACCTAACCCCACCCCTCCGCCAGAAGTGCCCTTAATGAATTTTCCTGGAGAAATGTTTCAAATAAAAGTTGTAGCTCTTTGTATGTGTAGTTGATATACCAAGTTTAAAGAAAATCTTCGGAGCCATTTTTGAGAAAATTGCAAAAACGTAAAAAAAACAACTAGTAAAGTTGGTACTTCTGGTTTTGAAATTATTGACACATAAGCACCGTCAGATCCTTGTGATACCTAAAGTTAATATCAAGGTTTGAACTTTCTACGATTTTCGTTTTGAGCCTTGCTGTTCACATACATACACACACACAGACACACACACACACACACAACACACACACACACAATAACAGACATTCGCTCAAAAAACACTTCTTTGGATATCAGGGGACCCTCAAAACGGCTATTTCCGGTGAAAACTCGTATCCCCCCCCCCCCCCGGACAATTTGACAGATTACATACTCCTCTTACTAGGAGTAAGAGAAAGTAAAAATAAAAAAAAAGTCTTAAAAAAAAAAAAAAAAAAAAAAAAATTATTGATAATTAATGAATTCCAAACAGAGGAACACGTCTCCCATTAATTTACTTCTTGACAAGTTATATTAATTAGTTTTTTTACTGAAATGTTACATTTTTAGTTAGCAGTTGTGTTATATTTTGTCACCGGTGAACCAACTCTTAATACACACTTGTATTAACTATAGGCACTACACTTCTAACATATTTCAGGACCTTATATAAAACACATCTATTATTTTCCGTTAACTCCTAGTAAGAGGAAGTATTACGGTCGTGTCAGATAGTTGATTTTCACCACAAATATATATTTTAGTGGACCGCTGAATAAAAAAAAAAAAATAATAAATAAAACCTGGTGTGAAACACTCAAACAACTTTCTCATTACTCCAGTTTTCAAAATTGTAATTGATGTTTGTGTTTACAAATTTGATGAAATTTATTGGAGTTCGTCCGAAAACTGAAAAAAAAAAAAAAAAAAGAAAAAAAAAGTTCAATAAAAGCGCACTACCGATTTACTAATTTTCTTGAAACATGCAATTTTAGCCATATATGTTTATTTGTAATTAATGAGAAATGTTTTAAATAAAAATTCTAGATCATTGTATGTGTAGCAAAAAAAAAGGGCTCCTCCACAAAAAAGGTGCGCCAGAACCGCCATTTCTATACTACTACCACGGAAAATATCTCTGATGCTTTCCAGCTCTGCGAAACCAACTACAAAAACAAATTAAAAGTATTGATATAATTCCAAATTTGAATTAAATCGGTTAATCGGTTATTACGATTTAACAGAAAAGGTTTATGAGTTTTTTTGCCGCTCTTTTGGAAACGGCTATAGCCATTTTTTTTATTTCGAAACCACTTTTAGTTAAAGAAGAAAATCGTCGGAGCCAATTTCGAGAAAGCTTAAGAAACTAAAAAAAAAACGGAAAACTGAAAAATCTTTCGGAAAAAGGTCATCCCACTGTTTTTTACAACTCTCGAAATTTCACCAAACATTTAATAATAATTAATATTATTAAGATGACGGTAATTATTGTAATAAATTGAAATAGCACTTTTATAGGAAAACGTAACCCCCCACTTCTCCCGCTAAAGTGCCCTTAAATGAATTTTCCCAGAGAAATGTTTCAAATAAAAGTTGTAGCACATTGCATGTGTAGTTGATATACCAAGTTTCAAGAAAATCGTCGCAGCCAATTTTGAGGAAATCGCAAAAAAAAATAATAATAAACTAGTAAAGTGGTACATCGGGTTGAAGAATTTTGACACATAACGTACTGTCAGATCCCATAGTGATACTTAAACGGAATATCAAGTTTCAACTTTCTATAGTTTTTCGTTTTTGAGCTATATTGTTCACATATACAAGGATTATACACAGACACACACTCACAGACCATTTGCTAAAAACTGGTCGATGACATCGAAAAGAAGCAGGCTATCATGGAAAATATCTCTGATGCTTTACAGCTCTGCGGAACTAATCACAACAAATATCTAAATTTGCTCTGTGCGAATCTATGTTAATACACTGTTTGGCAAAAACATCCTGATGAAGGGTGACCACCTGAAAACCGGTCGATGACATCGAAAAGAAGCAGGCTATCATGGAAAATATCTCTGATGTCTTCCAGCTCTTGCGGACCAACCACCACCTACTAGCTAATTTTCTCTGTTGCGAATCTATGTTAATACCGTTTTGCAAAACTCCTGTGAAGGATGACCGCCGAAAACCGTCGATGACCATACAAAATAAGCAGGCTATCAATGAAAATACTCTGATCTTTCAGCTCTCGGAACTCAACCAAACAACTAGCTAAATTTGCTCTGTGCGAATCTATGTTAATACACTGTTTGGCAAAAACATCCTGATGAAGGGTGACCGCCTGAAAACCGGTCGATGACATCGAAAAGAAGCAGGCTATCATGGAAAATATCTCTGATGCTTTCCAGCTCTGCGGAACTAACCATAACAACTATCTAAATTTGCTCTGTGCGAATCTATGTTAATACACTGTTTGGCAAAAACATCCTGATGAAGGGTGAACGCCTGAAAACCGGTCGATGACAACAAAAAGAAGCAGGCTATCACGCAAGTAGTATAGAAATGGCGGTTCTAGCGCACCTTTTTTTGAGGAGGAGCAACACAAAAATACCGGGAGGAGCAAAAAAAAGTGGCTCCTCTACAAAAAAGTTTCGCCCTAACCGTCCCTTTTCCTTACTACTCAGGAAAATATCTCTGATGCTTTCCAGCTCTGCGAAACCAACTACAAAAACAAATTAAAAGTATTGATATAATTCCAAATTTGAATTAAATCGGTTAATCGGTTATTACTATTTAACAGAAAAGGTTTATGAGTTTTTTTGCCGCTCTTTTGGAAACGGCTATAGCCATTTTTTTTATTTCGAAACCACTTTTATTTGAAACATTTTTCAACAACCAAAAAAAAAAAACATGTTTACCTTAGAGGGCTTTCAGGGATGGACTCTTCAGTTATGTCTAAATTTAAACTGACGCTATATAGTCTAGAGACAATATTGGGCGCCCACAGTGTCTGCTCAGATATTAAACTCCACTGCCATTTTTTTATGGCCATCACATTTAAACCTTTTTAAATATTGGAATATTAATGACAATTTTTTTTTTACTTTCTTTTATTCCAAGTAAGAGGAAGTATTGTAATCGTGTCAAATTTTCGATATCGAGTTTTCACCGGAAATATCCGTGTTGAGATCCCCTGAGTCCAAAAAAAGTGGTTTTTAGATAATGGTCTGTGAGGGTGTTTGTAATATCAATAACAGGTAATATCAATAACATATCAAAATTCCTCAACCGGAAGTACCACTTTACTAGGTTTTTTTTTTTATTATTATTTTTTTGCGATTTTTCTCAAAAATGGCTCCAATGATTTTTTTTGAAACTTAGTATATCAACTACACATACAAAGAGCTACAACTTTTATTTGAAACATTTCCTCGGGAAAATTTCATTTAAAGGCACTAGGGGGAGGAAGGGTTAGGGTTTCCTGATAATTTAAAAGTGCTAGTTCACTTTTTATACAATTCTGTCATCTCAATCATAAATTATTTGAATTAAATATTTTGTTGAAATTCCTGAGTTTGAAAAAAAAATGTAATTTCAGTTTTTTTCTGTATTTTTTTTTTTACTTTCTTTTTGCGCTTTTTCACAAAACTTATCTCCGACGATTTTCCTCAAAATATATATTTAAGTATACTAAGAAAGATCTACAACTTTTATTATAACATTTCCTCGGAAAAATTCATTTAAGTCACTTTTGAAGGAGGGGTTTGTTTATGTTTGTAGGGATATGGGTGAGAAGAGGGCCATATACTCCGACAGTCAGGCAGCCCTGAAGGCACTTTCCTCACACCAAATAGTCTCAAGACTGGTGTGGGACTGCCTACTTGCCCTCACCGAGGTGGGTACTCGGAATAAACTGACACTCGCCTGGGTGCCGGGACATGCGGGGTTCCTGGGCAATGAGGGGGCGGATGCCCTAGCGAGGGAGGGCTCGCAGGATACCTTTATAGGCCCCGAACCCTTCTGCTGCTTGTCCAGGAGCCTCATCCAAACTTCTATCAAGGGGTGGATAGAAGATCAGCGTCTGCGTTGGTGGGAGGGAACACCAGGACAGAGGCTCTTCATTAAAAGACATTTGCCTAAATTTACCAAAGACCTACTGAGCCAAACCCGAAGGGATATAAGGTTAATTGTGGGTCTACTAACAGGGCATTGTAGGCTGAATAGACACATACACCACCTACAACTTGCGGATAGTGCGGTATGCCGATTCTGCAAGGTAGAGGAGGAGACCCCGCCGCACATCCTTTGTGAGTGCGCCGGCCTGGCGGGGATTAGGTTTCTTCAATTGGGGACGGCAATCCCGAAGCTGGAAGCGTCATGACGGAGCCGCTCTCAGCTTTGCTAGGATTGATTAGGAGGGCAAAGCTGGGGGCTGTTCTGTAACTTAAGGGGATCCACAATAGACCTCAGTGGAATGAGGTCGCAGTGGAATGAGTCTCCCCCACCCCACGCTTATATTCTATTCTACCACTTTAAAGTTTTGTGTTTTTTGTTTACTTTTACGCTTTTCTTAAAAATAGCTCCGACGATTTTCTTTAAACTTGTTACATCATCTACACATACAAAGAGCTACAACTTGTATTTAAAACATTTCTCTGGGAAAATTCAGTGAAGGGTATCTATGAGGGGAAGAGTGGGGTTAGATTTTCATTTAAAAATGCTTACAGTTTATTATACAATTCTATCATCTAAATAATGTTAATTAGAACTGAATATGTTGTTGAAATTCTGAGTTTGAAAAAAATCGTATAACCGGGAATAGCCGTTTACTTTACCACTTTTACTAAATGATTTTTTTCACTTTTTCGCGATTTTCTCAAAAATGGCTCCTACGATTTTCATGAAACTTCCTATATACACGAAACATACACAGATCTACAACTTTTATTTAAAACATTTCTCTGGAAAAATTTGTTAAGGGCACTTTTTGAAGGAGGGGTGGGTTAGGTTTTTCCTCTAAAGGCTTCATAGTTGATTATACAATTCTATCATCCAAACAAAATTAATCAGGAATAAATAGTTGGCCAAAATTCCAAGTTTCAAGAAAATTAGTAAGCCGGAAGTGCGCTTTTACTAAACAGTTCTTTCAGTTTTCGACAAATTTCATTAAATTTGGTGGTACACAAACTATAAAATTTGTCAATTACCATTTTGAAAACTGGTGTAAGAGAAAGTTGTTGTGTGAGTGTTTCACAACAGATTTATTTTATTTATTTTTATTTTTTTTTTTTTAAAAAGTCAAAGGTAGCTCAAAAACAAAAAAAAAACGCAGAAAGTTCAAAAAACTGATAGGGTATCATCTAGAATCCGACAAGATCTAAGCTGTCAAAATTCCTTAACCAAAACTAACACTTTTCAGAAGGTATTTTTCAGTGTATTTGTGATGTTTTCTAGGTAAAGACTTCAACGTTTTTCTATAAACTAATTATATTAAGTATACATATTAACAGCTACAACTTTTATATGAAACCATTTCTCTGGGAAAATTCATTTAATGGTGCTTTTTTGGTGGAAGGTTGGAGTCATGTGTTCCTTTAAAATGTTATTTCAGTTTATTACACAATTCTATCATCAAAATAATATTAAAATATGTTGTCAAAATTACGAGTTTAACTCGGTTTACTGGTATTGTGTTTTTACTTTTACTTTGTCTTACTCTCCTCTAGTAAGAGGAAGTATTGTAATCGTATCAAATTTATGGTATCGTGTTTTAACCGGAAATACAAATTTTGAGGCCTCCAGTATCCCCCCCCATCGCCCAAAAAAGTGGTTTTTACAAATTAATGTGAATGTGTGTGAGTGTGTTTGTCACCATGGAATCCGACAATAAGATTATCTGTCAAAAATTTCTCAAACCGGAAATACGCTATCTTTACTGGTTAGTTGGTTCACTTTTTTTCTTTCTTTTTTTGGCTTAAATGGCTCCAACAATTTTTTATTTAAACTTAAATATATCAACTATACATACAAAGAGCTAAAAATATTACTTTAAAATTTATCTTTGGGAAATTCATTTCAATTAAGGGAATTTTGGAGAGAACTGGGGGGGGGTTAGGTTTGCCCATCTAAAGCGCTATTAGTCTTCTAAAACAATACGGTCGCTCATTCAATATTAGTTAGCATTAAATATGTTGTTGAATTCAAGCTTTGAATAATATGGTATGAACCGAAATGCATTTTTTACTGAACTATTTTTTAGTTATACAGTGTGTCCCAAGGTATATGGCACGACTTTTTCTCGAAACTAGATAGCCTAGAAAAAAAAAATACGTGTCCCCGTAGTTTTTTTTTTGTTAGAAAACCAAATTTAATTTGCGAATTTGTTTTGGTGCTTCCAGAAGCAAGATACAGGCACCAACTTCATTTTTTCAAATGGGGAGGTGTGGTTTTTATTTAAAAAATAGATTGCTCTATTTTTTGTAAGAAAAATTTACTTGAACGGTTTTTTTTTTCTGTGAGCGATATTTTACAAGTTATGAATGAAAACATGATTCTTATAAGAATTTTTAAAATGATATTATAATGGTTTTTTTGATCGAATAAGAAGAAAAGTACTATTTTATTATAAATTTTACTCTTCATTAATTACAGATCTTTCTCGAACTGGCCCCCACCATTAGATATATTTCTTTGGCCGTAAGGTACAATTGGCAGGAAAAAGCATGTGTATGCATCTCTAATGGTGGGAGGCCAGTTCGAGCAAGATCTGTAATTAATGAGGAGTAAAATTTATAATATAATAGTACTTTTCTACTCATTCAATAAAAAAAAAAACCGTTATAATATCATTTTGAAATTTCTTATAGGAATCTTGTTTTCATTCATAACTGGTAAAATGTCGCTCACAGAAAAAAAACCGTTCAGGTAAATTTTTCTTTAATAAAATAGTACTTTTCTTCTTATTCAATCAGAAAACCGTTATAATATCATTTTGAAATTTCTTATAACAATCATGTTTTCATTATAACTTGTAAAATATCGCTCAAAATAAAAAAAACCGTTCAAGTAAATTTTTCTTACAAAAAATAGAGGAGGGCACTTTTGAAGGAGGGGTGGGGTTATGTTTTCCCCTAAAGTGCTATCATACTTGGATTATACAATTCTATCATCCAAACAAAATTAATCAGGAATAAATAGATGGCCAAAATTCCAAGTTTCAAGAAAATTAGTAAGCGGAAGTCGCTTTTACTAAACAGTTCTTTCAGTGTTTCGACAAATTTCATTAAATTAGTACATAAACTATCAAATTTGTCAATTATAATTTTTGAGAACTAAGTCTGGAGAAAGTTGTTGAGTGTTTCACACCAGATTTTTTTTTTTTTTTTTTTTTAATAAGTCTATGCATATCCAAATACAAGCTGAAGCAGCGCTTCTGCTGGCGTGCTTATGCTATTCTATTCAGAGAAGTATAGTCCTTTACAAATTTTGCGTTAAGTTTTCACAATAATAGTGTAAATATTTTTAGATTTTAGACATAAATAATATAAATATACTACGCACTGTAAATTTTTAACGAATGAAAAAAATCGATATGTGAAATTTTCTATTAATCGATATGTGAAATTTTCTATTAATCGATATGTGAAATTTAACATCTATATTTTGCTCACACTTAAGCCAAAATGGTGTCCATAAATTTTGGCGCCTCGGACAAAAAATGTCCTATGTTGCCCAGCCCTAGAGCAGCCCCTATAAAACCATTAGTTTTTCTTACTTAGGTGAATCCAAACAGCTTTTTTTAACAAAAAGACTCAGATAACATGAACTAGACATTATTAACAAAAACAAAAATTTGACAGCACTGCTGTGTCTAAATATGTTTTGACTTTTAATCATGCCATCGTCTTTAATAACCCGTTCCATTTTAACCACTTAATCCCAACCATTCAAAACGTCTTCTATTCGAATCCATATTAATTTACCTCCATCTGAACTTTCATCAATTTTATAAAAGACAAAAAAATCTTAACTTCAAAGACACCTCGTCAATAATTCGTTATTCCAAATTTGAAATTGCCATGCCTCACTATAAATATTTTTCTTATCCCTCCCACCTTTTAACAATTTTTTTTTTTTTTTAATTTTAAAAATTCCCCCACTGCATTTCAATCTCAACGTTCTCCCTAAAGGTAGCCATACACGTAGAGGAAATTCTCAAGGAAAAAGCCTCCAGGATTTCCTTGAGGAATTCCTCTACCGAACTCTTGCCTAAACACGATGAGTGTTTTTCTCAAGGAAATCCTCTAGCAATAGGTCTTAATGATTTTTTCCAGGTCAACGCATTCTGTCTAGACGTGAGTCCTAAGTTTCTCGTCGTTCCTCAATCATGGCATCAATGGATGACAATATTTTAGCGGTTGTTGGAAGCATGGGATTGTATTCGTAAGAAAAGGCGTAAAAGAAGTGTTTGGGCTATTTCTTTCAATTTTTCTTGCAGTCCCAAGTAAGCGGCTTCCTATTTATTAGGATCATGGTAGCCTTTAGAACTAAATTGCCACAAGCAAGGCTCATTTTCGTACATTCGGATGAATGTGGTTAAAAATTGAGACATGATCGATGTGAAGCCTCCAGGACTGGACTGAGCATCAACCACACACGTGATAAAGAGGGCGGGAAAATCCGGCCACAAGGCCAAAAACAATTGAACTTCCTTCGGGATTTAATCAGCCTTTCGACTCCTCCACGGCCTCAAGGAAACCGCCATACACGTGTCCCCGTAGTTTTTTTTGTTAGAAAACCAAATTTAATTTGCAAATTTGTTTTGGTGCTTCGAGAAGCGAGATACATGCACCAAATTCATTTTTTCAAATGGGGAGGTGTAGTTTTTATTTAGGAAATAGATTCCTCTATTTTTTGTAAGAAAAATTTACTTGAAGGTTTTTTTCTTTGAGCGATATTTTACAAGTTATGAATGAAAACATGATTCCTATAAGAAATTTCAAAATTATATTATAACGGTTTTTTGATTGAATAAGAAGAAAAGTACTATTTTATTATAAATTTTACTCCTCATTAATTACAGATCTTGCTCGAACTGGCCTCCACCATTAGAGATGTATTTCTTTGGTCGTAAGGTACAATTGTCAGGAAAAAGCATGTGTATGCATCTCTAATGGTGGGGGCTAGTTCGAGCAAGATCTGCAATTAATGAGGAGTAAAATTTATAATAAAATACTACTTTTCTTCTTATTCAATCAAAAAACCGTTATAATATCATTTTGAAATTTCTTATAGGAATCATGTTTTCATTCATAACTTGTAAAAATATCGCTCAAAGAAAAAAAAACCGTTCAAGTAAATTTTTCTTACAAAAAA
>JAAEAF010004955.1:0-19906 GCA_011037195.1 Triatoma infestans
TCACAAAAAACAACGCTTTTTTAAAATTTCATGTTTCGGCAAATTTATTGCCTTCTTTAGGGTAAAAATTTACACAGCAAAATGGCAGAATCAAACTGCGTCCAAATCATCAGGATTCTCCTCTCCTATGATACGGGTATCCACAAAGGTAAACATGTGGTAAGGATGTAATTGTGTAGCTGTACGATGTTAAGGGGTTTAGGTGAAGTGATGCAGCATGAACCTCGTACAGAGACTCAGCAGCAAAAAAGTTCGCTGCAAGAGATCCTGGGCGTGCATAAATTATGGCGATCCGAACAGAGTGTAGGAAAGTTCCTACCTACTCACACTCCAGACGGGGCACCGCATATGTTAGTCTGTAATTATAGCTGAGTTAAATGCGAGCACTACGTTCCAAAATAGTCTGAGAGCTACCCTCAGCGTTTGTCCACTCTTTTAGCTATACGCACTTTCACAAAAGTTGAGCGCAGATGTTACCAGAGCCGCGACGAGGACCCGCAGGTTTGACGTAAATGAGGTTCCGCGACAGGATATTCGTTTCCAAAAATATAGGGAAGTTTCATCCTATGTTATAAATAATACTCCCTCAAACCAAACAGAAAGTCAAATTTCTGTGAATTTTTCCTTCCTATATACTGCTCATACAAACACATATAAATATATGCGCGCACCCACACACATTAACACACACACACGCACAGAGACCATTTTCTAAAAATAACTTAATCTGATGAAAACTTAACATGACCGCAATTCTTCATGTAACTAGGATTAAGCGAAAGTATAAAGACAAATAAATGTTAGCGGTTAATCTTAATCTGTGCTAGGATATTGATCGTTCGTTTAATCTGCAAATAAAAGTTACTCAAAAACAGTTCACACAAAATATATACACCAATTGCAAATAAATAGAAAGGTGTTAATTATACGCTTTACAAATAAATAAATGACATGAGTTTTGCACCTTGTAGGAGAGTGATGTCTTATTTTTACAAATGAACATTATTATGCTGTTCCATTCAGAATTACTTTTTCCTCTAAATTATTACAATGTTATCAAGTTTTTCATCTTTTAAAAACGAATACATATTGAAGTAGACCCCATCACTCCATGGATACATAGGATAATATATAAGTTCTGAAGGCGTGAGACATACGGCCAGTATCAGCCTATCAGTCCAATTAACATACTTCTATAAATATTCGCAGAAGAAATGAAAGGAAAATACACCTTTTATTCGGATTTTCTAATAGAAAAAGCGATTAAAGACAAGCTATCCTTGGATGAAACCGGAAGATTAGCTGGAGACTTTCTTATAGGTGTAAGTAATGCATATTTCTAAGTGGGAGATATATTAATAATGAATATTATAATTAATAGGGAAAATATTCTAAATTTCAGGGATACGATACATCTACTACAACAATATCACATGCATTGTTATTGTTGGCCATGTTTCCTGAACATCAAGAAGCTATATACCAAGAACAATTAGATGTTTTAGAAGATGATCCTGAAGTGGTACCAACGTGGGAACAACTATCCAAAATGAAATATTTAACCAGATTATTAGAGGAAGTTATGCGACTTTGTAGCCCACCTGCTATACTTAGGAAGTTAACCAGCGATATCGACCTAGGTATGGAATGTAGATCCTTAATTTTTGAGTAAGTCCATCAAATTCTTTTGGCAATTTCCTTCTTCCTAAAAAACCGCTCCCTTTAGCAAAATTCTGTTTAAAACATTTGCAATTTTAGCTTGAAACTACATATACTAAACGTAAAACGTAAATTAAACTAATAATGGCAATTTATTTAGTCGGGCATAACGTTCAACATCTAAATTAGATTTCGTAGGGAGGGAGGTGGGCTAGAGCAACCACTTTACCCTTAAAATTGTTTAAAGAATATAAAGTTCAGCAGTTATACGCAGGGCTTGAACAGGGGTCCTCCAAGATACAAGTCCTTGCTTATAAACACTACAGTAAAACCCGCCGCAAATGCACTTACTATCTACACACAGTGGCGGTTACTGGTATTTGAGTGCGTGACTGAATCCCTTAGCTATCTAAAATAAATAAAATATAAAATGAAATTAAATGAAATGTAACAAAGTTTCATATTTTTGTTTTATTTCATATTTCAATTTCAAAAAAATATTTTCATTTGTATATTAGTTACAAACACTAGTCACAGTAAAAATTGTATATATTGACTGATAATAAATTCAAATCCATGTAATGAAGTGAAAAAAAGTTGGTCAAATCCTAGAATCAGACATAAAAGAATAGAAACGTATATCAGTATAGGAGCTCACTCTAATGTGTTGTTTAATGAATTGTGCGCTATAGTAAATTGTAGTATAATACATATACATTACAGGAAATCTATAAAATGTAGGAAGTTGGGGGCTTACAGTTTGCCGTCGCGCTGGAGAATTTTACATATATATATATATATATATGTACCTGTATATATGTATGTAGTATAGAAATGTATGTATTTCTTATATTCTTATTAACTTTTCTAAAATAAGGGAGGGGTTTGCTAGTGCGTTCGACTTTCAACGAACTTACCCGATATTACCAGAAGTTATTTGCATATTCCACATTTCACTCTAACGGCGTTACTCATATTCGTTATTTATTATGATGTGCCAATGTGTGGATTTTTATATATTATATTTATATTATAAAGGTTTGACGTTGGTATTGATACTTAAAACATTAGGTATATGACCCACCAAAGAATCGACTCATTGACATTTCCTTTGAACCGAACCAGTTTATTTTAATAAAAATTTTCCTTAATTAACCACTTAATGTTCGAACTCAAACGGTATACCTCTTTTTTTCAAAGTTCTTCTCTGGGTGCACAGTGACCGATTTATTGTTAATTTAACATATTCAGTTGTAGGGGAGGGATGCAAGTTTTTAACTGGCTCCTGGCTTACTTCATGATTTCTATCTAGCTGGGAATAATGATAGACAATGTAAGTAATGTAAACATAAAATGTTGAACCCCCATACATCCAACTCAGAGCAGCCACTGTCTAAACATATAAAACCTATGCACTTTTATTTGTGTCATTGTTGTAGAAAAATTTCTGGAGAATTATTTTATGTCAGTGGTCACGTTAAGTTTTCCTCTTAAATACTATTTAAATATAACTTATTGTTAGACTACAATAATAGCATTGTTAGAATTCCAAATTTGAAGAAAGCCTTGAATCCCTAAGCCTAAACCGAAAGTGTGGGCAGGTGTCTAAACTCCAATGGTTTTCTTTAAACTTAGAATGAGACAACTACCCAGCTATTTAATCTAGCGTGAAACTCTCGCATGATGTTTTCCGTTCTGCAATGACTAAAATTCTAATGACAAATAATCTTCAACCTGGAATTTTTACGAAATGTTCTGCCCTAACTTAAATAAAGTAGTGTTGGAAGTACATGTTAGTCTTCACTATTAACAGGTGGTAATTGAGTAGTTAATATATATAGAAAACTTCTTGTTTTAAACAATTACTAAATTACATGATGTAATTAAAACCTAAATTTTGAAATTTGTTGTAGTGCAATTTTTATCCTTTCTGATTTACAGGAAAGTTCAAGTTTCCTGAAGGAGCTACCGTCTATATATCGTTTCATAATTTGCATAGAAATCCAAATTTTTGGTCACATCCAAATGAATTCTATCCAGATCATTTTTTACCTGAAGAGTGTGCTAAAAGACCTAAAAATTGTTATTTTCCTTTCAGCTGGGGACCAAGGTCTTGTCCAGGTAAATATTTTTTTATTTTTTTGGTTAATGATTGGGCCGAGAGTGCTGATATTAGAGTTCATATATTCAGGAGGAAAAACAGCTACCTTTTCTCTCAGTGAGTTTATTTTTGGGAAGATGTTTCAGATTTTTCTGTATATATATTTTTTTTACGCCATCACTTCGGCTATTCAACCATTCTACTTTGCACGGCA
Source organism: Triatoma infestans (assembly GCA_011037195.1). NCBI lineage: Eukaryota > Metazoa > Arthropoda > Insecta > Hemiptera > Reduviidae > Triatoma > Triatoma infestans. The sequence continues at coordinate 3,975 of JAAEAF010004955.1, forward strand.
AAAATATAAAAAAGTAGCGACTTATGTTGTTTGTTTAATTGGTTATCTAGGGGGCACGTGAGAACAATCTTGGTCGCAAACAATTTCACCCCTTCCATATTTAATTTTCTTCTTTTCATTTTCTGACATTGACATTCATCACTTACATTCCATACACAATATTTATATAAAAATGCTAATCACTAAGCACTTCCGTAATTTGATTATATATTAATTTTCTGGTATTTTTAATAAAGAATGCCCATCAAAAAACAATGTTCTCGCATTTGGTTGTACTTTCTGTTTATTATTCTAACGATAGAGCTATTAGTAATCCTTCATTTTTGTTTGCGGAAAGTGTTTAATTTAAAAATATACATTGTTTGTTGCAGTTGTATATTTTTATATTGCCATTAAAGCTGAAATGTTTATCTCAAATAAATTTGTTGAGACTAGGAATAGATTCATCGTATATTTACATAACACATATATTTTTTTTTACTCTCTCTAACTATTGTTAAAGGAAGTAGCAATCGTGCCATAATTATGAAATTGATTTTTCACCGGAAATATCCGTTTTGAGGTCCCCTGAGTCCAAAAACGTGGTTTCTAAAAAATATTATATGTGTTTGTGTGTGTTTTGTGTGTTTGAAAAGAATATCCCAAAAACAAAAAGTTATAGAAAGCTCAAACTTGGTGTTCCATTTAGGTACTACCTCCGCATCAGACACAGGATTTCTGGTAAAACCCATCAACTAGAGGTGCTACTTTAGTTTTTTTTGTACTTTTCTCGAAAATGGCTCATACGATTTTCTTTGAATTCGTTGTATCTCCGGGAAAATTCATTTAAAGGCACTTTTGAGGGAGGTGTTACATTATGATTCCCTACTAAAGTGCTATTCCAGTTTATTACAGATTCTATCATATAAATAAAATTAATTAAAATTAAATTTGTTTTCATATATCCAAGTTTGATGAAAATCGGATGACGGAAATGCGACTTTACGGATTAGCTTTTTCAGTTTTTTTGTGATTTTCTCTTCTCCAAACAATTTTAAACACTAATAAGAACGGTAAATGTGAAGAAAATTTGAAATTTCGCAGTAAAAGGAGTCTTGTGAGTGCATCACAGCGGTTTTTTTTCTGTTCGCAATAAAAAAAATGATAGAAATTGCTATTATTTAATTTTCAATTTATGACATCTATTTTAGGTAGTGTTTATGCGATGATAGTGAACAAGATACTAATTTCTACAGTAATTAGAAACTACAAGCTTGAAACCGATTTAAAATTTGAACAATTAGTATACAAATACTCCTTGCTATTGGAAGTTAGCCAGGGATATCTGATCAATATAAAGCGAAGAAGTTCACCAAATAATTAAACTTTTCCTTAAAAATAATCATGAATATTTTGTTTCTTAATATAACTAAATGATGTATATTCCCTTGTATTTGCATTTTTGAATTCTATGTGAAAATAAATTTGATTTTCATGCCGTTGTTTTTAGTACACTTCATACATTTTTGGACAATATATATTGTTTTGCTTTTGAAATTATAAATAATATTTTTCACAGAATTTATGCTTAGTTCTGTCTTATTTATGTCTTACTTCGTCAAAATACTTGTAAATGTTGGTTAAATGAAACTGTTTGTCCATCTTTAGGAAGAGCATTTTTGGACAATCGTATTCACTAGCAAATTAAAATAATTTTGTAATTTTAATAAAATATCTTCCCACTTTTCCTAGGAAATGGAATGGTAGATAAATATTTTTTATGTCCACACAAATGGATCAATGTATGGGATGTTTATGGGATAATGTATCAATTGTTGCATAAAAATCAATTAAGAATATGACATATTTTCTCTTTATGAGTAAAAAGTCTGTATATCTCCAGTGAAAAAAAGTACTGCCAACTTCGATACGTATTAACATTTAATTGCATTAATTTTCTAGTAATAATCAGCAGTAATTTTATTAATATTCTTTTAAATAAAATCAACTGTTGCTCTACCTGGGATTCTTCTTAGACAAGCGAGTCACATGGAAACCACACACAAGTCTTACAAGACCAGAAATGATTAAACCTGTCACACTTCTTGGAAGACAATCTGCATTACCTACGGAATTGAAAAATAAAAACTAGAATTCGGGAGTTTAGCCAAACCAATAAACATTCAAACTATACAGACATTCCAATCCAAACTACTTCCACATGAAGACCACAACATCTCTTTTTTACATACAACAACTTGCTCAAATGCAAGATCTCTCATGGCTCTAATCCATTTGTACAGTCTCCACCCTGCATTGCAATCTCTGACAATTCTCCTCACCGTTTAAATCGCTAGTGGCCAGCATATTTCTTTCTGAATTCATCAATGATCAGAAGATAGTGCTACTATTGGGGTAGTTACTCTCTGTCTGCTCATCACATCAAGATATCAACCCACCTCATCCTATTTACTTTTTCTAACATACATTACTATATACTGACTGTGAATTTTTGAAAAAAAAAGAAAAAGAATATACATAAAATAAAATCGAAAAATTATTATTACAATTTCACTTCTTTGAAATCTGTTTAATATTATGTACAATAATTATAAAGATGTATGTGGGAAGTAAGGAGTAGGAAGAGATAGTGTATTCTCTTGGATACCAGCGCAATGAGCAGTTCTCAAGAAGAATAATGATCAAAATAGAAGGAACAAAATATAAGGTTATATAACTAAATAATTTGGATCTGTAGATGTTACGAGTTTGTAGATACAATGTAGTAGTATTAATGTAATGTAGTATGTAATAATAAGCAATATAGATTAATATGTGCCATTCCAACTCTAGTGGCCATAGATGTGAAAGAAAGTGATTAGAGTGACATATAAACCTATCACTTTTATTTAAAAAATTTTATGGATAAAAATTATTTTAATAATATTCTGGGTAACCTATAAATCTGGCTTAAAATTAAATGTCTTATTACTATTAATTATTTATTAGTTTTTGGGGAATTTCCGATACAAATAGAGTCAGGCTACATTTTATCAATCATTATTACTTACATATTTACGAGCAAAATGTAAGAAACTGTAAGAGAAATAAGAGAATATCTGCTTACAAATAACATAGAATAATTGAGTAAATAGATAGCAGCAAAAAATGAAAGTAAGCTTCCTTAGAAAAATTAAATTAAATTATCAAAACTACTGAAATTAACGTGAAGTAAATAGCAAATAAAGTAAAAACAATTAGAAAAGTAATATAAAAGAAACTACAACAAAACATGAAATAATATCTGCCTATAGTAAACATTCAATCATTTTTATTAGTAAGTAATTTCTATTCGTTTATAATTCAATAATTTATATTAGTATATTATATTCAACCTCTTTACACCAAGTTAAGTAAAATAGCAATATTACTTTGATATCTGTCTAATATTGCCTAAAATAAGGTAAATATGTGCAGGATGTAATATGCAGGATGTAAGCAGTCGAAAAGGTCGTGTATTCTCTGTCGATACCAGAGCAATGAGCAGTTCTCAAGAAGAATAAAGATCGGAGCAAATAGTAGGAACAAAATATAAGATTATATAGCTATATAATTTTCCCAAACGAACAGGTGTAGGTAGTAATGAAATGTATAATTATAAAAACAAAGAAATCTCACCCATGAGATACAGTTTCATGTAACACTTTGTTATGATATGTTTTGAAAGTTATAATATAATTTTAAATAAAATTTAGTTGAGAGAGAAAGGGAAAAAAATAAAATAAAAACAAAATGTAGCCAATACTTGTATACATCTATTGTAATCACTTGTATACATCACTTGTATTGCCAATACTTGTATACATCTATCAAAAGTAATAATAGGAACAATAGTTACAAATAAATAGGTGCGCGCCCGTGTGTACGTGGTGATAAGAAAGTAGTACGCTGTGAGGCTTACTGCAGAGCGGTTGTTGCTTTGCGTAATTTTTTTTCCACTAAGTTTGAGGTTTTCTCATTACGCCTAGGCGGATATTTATTTTACTTTTCATTCTAAATTAATGAAAAACAGTGTTGGTGATTGCGTCGTCGTCAAAAGGTGTTGGAAATTTGCTGAGGCGCCTGACGAAACACCTAAAAGAAGGGGATTTTTCCAGTCGTCCAACAAGAGGAAACTCGACCACAAGGTGGAAAATTCAGTCGACTCTCGCAGCGAGTATAATTTGAACTTTCACATACATTTTTATTATTTAAAAATAAACAAAGCATGTATAGATTTTTGTAACGAATAGATATATAACAACCATATAGAGATATAAAGATTCGTTTCATTTTATTTTCATACTTCCTTAAAACATATTTTGTAACTATAGCAGGTACTTTTTGTATTTATACAGAAGTTTCATTCTTCTAAGCCTGCCTAAATCAAAGAAAAGATCGATGAATTGAATTAATTTAATTCAATCAAAAACAACTAATCTAATTAAGTGAACTTCTAAAATGAATTCATGAAACTTGAAATTTAGTTTTAATATGACATTTCATTAAAAATTTAAAGAGAGAAGTAATTTAGTACAGACAAAAGGAGTTTCTTTTGTATATTTATTCATCCGCCACCAGATTTTGTAGTAATCGTATTTGAAAGATACAGTAATTTTCTTTAATTAGTATAATTTTTTTGTTTCGAGTATATTTTTTTTTCCCTTTAAAGTATAATTTTTTTTTAATCTTTACACAAGAGGATTCTGTGTTATTTTATTTCTGGTTGTGCATTTTTTTTTTAAATTTACTAAGAATGGTTTTGTTTCTAGTGGCATATTATAATAAATTGTAATTGTCTGTACGTATTCACGTCTGTATTTTTTTTTTTCCTTTTTTTTCTTCTCTTCAATTTTATTGCTGGTATTTGGTTGTTTTAATTTTTTTTCAGGGAACTATTTTCACAAAACCAAGAAATAATTATTGCTTCCCTGCAACTCCTTTCCTTTTTTTTCTATTTTATTTTACTTAGTTTACTCCTTCCCCTTACTCATTTATTTCCTTTCCGTTAGTTTCCTGATTAATCCCCTAATTTTATTTTAGTTTTTTGTACCCTACCCTTCTCCACTGCTGCTTGTCGGGCCTTTTAATGTACACCTACCACCTCCCTGGATTTGAGGTGTAACATTTTTGGCGCTCGAACGTGGGACCCGACAGTTATTTATCAAATATTATTCGGATAAATATGATAATTATTGTGGAAGATCTGAGAAGATTATAAAAGAAGATTGACTAATTATTTAATGATACATAATAAACTCGTACTGGATTATTTGTTTCGTTAACCTCTCTCCGAAATTTGATTTTAGGTACTGCAACTGGGAAAAAAAAAAAAATTTTGTGTGTTGTCTGCCGATTAATCTGTTTAATTTTGAGATGGATATTTACCGCTTACTGAAAGATGAGATGGTCTATGAGCTGCAGATTAGAGAGTTACCAAGTGAAGGAGCAGTTACGGAATTGAGGAAAAGATTGTCCAAAGCTTTATCTACTAGTGTTTCGCCAGTTGAATCGGCTATTTCCGCCCTTCCAGCGAAAGAAGAATTGACGATCTGTCAATCGAAAATAAATACGATAATTTCTAGTTTAGAAATTTTCGACGCTATAGACGCGAATGAACTGAAACGTCTGCTAACTCGGTTAGAGCACACAAAACTTCGTTTAGCCCGTGTACATCCTCCAGAGCCGTTGGCATCGGCAAAAGATGCACTTACTCTCAAGGTCGAGAGACTTAAACGGGACTTAGAAAAATTAACTCAACCTTCACTTAGTGTTGAATCATCACCACCTGGATCACAAACGAACCCTACTACTGCAGGAAGAGGGATTACGCGAGATCTGAGATTGCATAAGTGGGGAATTTCTTTTTCAGGAGATGACAAAGAGCAGTCTTTGGGATCATTCTTAGCTGAAGTAGAAGATAGAAGAGTGGCTAGGGGTATTACGAAGGAAGAGTTATTCCAATCGGCTAGTGAACTCTTCCGTGGAACTGCATTGGTTTGGTTTAGGTCCAAGAGAGATGGAATATCATCATGGGACGAGTTAACTGCGCGTCTTAGACAAACATTCTTGGATGTTGATTACAATGATCGCCTTATGGAGGAAATAAGAAAACGAACGCAAGGTCCAGAGGAACATCCCTCTGTCTATATTGCTAAGATGCAAGCCCTATTTTCTCGTTTAGATATCCCGCCGAATCCCAGAGAACAGCTTGAGATAATTCAACGAAATGTGAAGAAGGAGTACAGACCACTCTTACCTCTTACATCCTTTAACACTGTAGAAGAGTTAGAAGTTATTTTACGGAATTTGGAGATAGGAGCAATAAGAGCTTCTCGTTATGAAGAACCACCTATGAAAGGAAGCATGGAACCAGACTTGGCCTATAAAGGACCACGTTCGAAGATCAATCGAGTTAATCCGGTGTTGACCGTATCAAAGACATCCAAAGAAGCTTCATCCGTTAAGGGGACACCATGTAATCCAATCAAATGTTGGAAATGTCATCAGTTTGGCCACGGACAGAGAATGTGTCCAACATTTGCAAGTCGTCGGAATACATCGGGATCTACTGGAAGGAATCAGAAGACGGATAACCAAGTTCTCTCGGATAGGTCCAAGCCGGGAAACGCCGTGTCCAACCGAGATTAAGTGGGCAGATCTCGAGTTGTCCTAAGATGTCCACAACAGATCCTGAGTGGAGAGAGTGGGTTGCGGTTGTAAGTGAATTTATGAAAGGGAATCTGCCTGCTCGACCACTAATGCAGACCGCAAAACAGCGTGATGGTAGACCATATGTTAGGGTTTCCATGTTGGGACTTACCTTCCATGGCCTTTTGGATTCAGGAGCAAGCCGCTCAATCATAGGAGGTACCGGTTGGAAAAGACTGGAGAAATTAGGACTTCCGCTTCGTAAGGATCCTTCCCTGAAAGTCACTACAGCGAATGGAGCCAGATGTAAAATATTGGGGTCCATCGAGATTCCTGTTGAGCTAGCAGGGAAAATCAAGGTTATTGATTTTCTAGTGGTGCCTTCGTTAGTAAATGCTCTGATATTGGGTATCGACTTTTGGAAATCCATGAGTATCGTCCCGGATATGATAGCAGAGTGTTGGACCTTCAGCGAGGAATCCTCTGAAGAAAATGTCTCCGCAGTCTTAGTCGGACGGTCGGATCTCTCGCCAGACGAGGAGTTGGAAGTGAAGCGATTTATTCACCGATGGCAAGTGGAAGAGGCAACGGAACTAAAGGGCACTGACTTAATCAAGCATTCAATTGATACAGGGGATAGTAAACCAATTAAACAGAGGTATTATCCCGTATCTCCAGCCATGCAAAAGAGTTCTTAATGAAGAGTTGGATAGGATGCTGAGAGAGGGAGTAGTAGAACCTTCTGCTAGCCCATGGTCTTCGCCAGTGGTGCTCGTGAAGAAGCCAGATGGGGGTTACAGATTTTGCGTTGACTTCAGAAAACTTAACGCAGCAACAAAGAGGGATGCCTACCCGATTCCATTTGTGAGGCACATATTAGACAAGCTACGAGACGCAAAGTATTTATCCTCCCTTGATCTCAAGTCGGCGTACTGGCAAGTGAAGGTAGCGGCAGAAGATAGAGAGAAGACTGCTTTCACCGTACCAGGGAGAGGGCTATTCCAGTTTGTCCGTATGCCATTTGGGCTTCATAATGCCCCGGCAACGTGGCAAAGACTCGTCGATTCCGTGCTTGGCCCTGATTTGGAACCGAAGGTATTCGTTTATTTAGACGATATCGTGATTGCTACCCAGAGCTTCCAAGATCATCTGCAAACATTAGAGCTAGTCATGAAGAGACTAACAGACGCTGGACTTTCTGTGAATTGGGATAAAGCCAAGATATGCCGACCGGAACTCCATTACTTAGGATATGTGGTCGATCAGCAAGGATTACATGTAGATCCGGAAAAGGTAGCAGCTATTTTGAATTTCCCTCAACCGCGATATGTGAGACAAGTTCGGAGGTTCTTGGGACTCGCCTCCTGGTATCGAAGATTTGTGCCACACTTCGCCACAGTCAGTTCACCCCTAACAGACCTGTTGAAGAAGAGTAAGAAGTGGCATTGGAATGAAGAGCAGAGTAGAGCTTTCAAGGAATTAAAAGACGTGCTGGTGTCCGCCCCCGTGCTTACCTGCCCGGATTTTCAGCGTCCCTTTATTCTTCAGACAGATGCTTCATCGTCAGGCCTGGGAGCGATCTTGTCACAGATGTTTGAGGATGGGGAAAACCCTATAGCCTATGCGAGTCGCAGTTTGACGCGGAACGAAAAGAATTTCTCTGCCACAGAGCAGGAATGTTTGGCGGTACTCTGGGCTATAGAGAAGTTCCGCCCATACTTAGAAGGAACGGAGTTCACCGTAATTACAGATCACTACTGTTAGTTTGGCTTCTCAACCTTAAAGATCCCCAAGGAAGATTGGCACGATGGGCATTAAGGATGCAACAATATTCCTTCACTATTCAACATCGACCGGGAAAGCAGCATGCAGCCGCTGATGCGCTCTCCAGAGCTAACGAGGATTCAGTAGGGGTTCTGAACATCACGTTTGATGAGGTTGATGACTGGTATGCCCGGATGTTGCAGAATATTAAGAGAAATCCGACTAACTACCCAGACTGGCAAATACAAGATGGCAGAAAGTTGTACAAACGCGTTACGGAAAACCGGAACAGACTTCCCAGCGATCTGACATCCTTGTGGAAGTTAGTGGTGCCCAAGCCACAAAGATTAATGGTGATGCAAGAATTCCACGATAGTCCACTATCTGGCCATTTGGGAGGCTTCAAGACGTTTGAACGTGTCAAGGAGAATTATTATTGGCCAGGTATGGCAGCTGATGTCGCACGGTATGTATCACGATGCTCCATCTGCCTAGGAAATAAACCTCTACAAAAGGCACCGGCAGGTTTAATGGGAAAGCAGAAAGTAGTTTCTGAGCCATGGCAAATAGTTGCTGCCGATCTGATGGGCCCATTTCCAATATCTAGGAAGCAGAATAGGTACCTTATGGTAGTCACGGACTACTTTTCCAAATATTGCATCCTAATGCCGTTGAGACAAGCTAAAGCCAAGACAGTCGCTAGGCTGATAGAAGAGAACGTAATTCTAAAGTTTGGGGCTCCCCAGAAAATTATCGTCGACAATGGAACCCAATTCGCTAGCCGCGAGTTTAAACAAAAGACCGACGAGTATGGGTGTGAGCTATGGTTTACTGCTGCCTATCATCCGCAAGCCAACCCAACGGAGAGGGTGAACCGGATGATAAAAACAATGATGGCTTCCTACGTCAAAGATAATCACCATGACTGGGATAAGGAACTGGCAAAACTGGAGTTCGCCCTGCAGACGGCTGTTCATCAGGTGACTAGATTCACCCCGGCTTATTTGAACTTTGGACGGGAGTTGAAGAGGTCAGGATTAGAGTACGGTCCCCTAGAAAATGATGGAACTCTTCCACAATTTGACAGACAACAGAGATTGGAGTTTGAGGTTGGAGAGATTGGAGGGTATGCCGTTGTTGTATGAGGAAGTAAAAGAACGCTTGTCAAGGGCCTACGAACGCTCGGCTAGGGTCTACAATCTAAGAAGGCGACCTGTAAAATACAAGGCGGGAGACACCGTATGGAAGAAAACCCAGGTCCTGTCCGACGCAAGTAAATACTTCGCGAGTAAGTTGGCTCCAAGGTACACCCAGTGCTAAATCCGAAGGATGATCTCGGATGTAATAGCTGAGCTGGAAGATTTGGATGGAAGGAACATTGGAACATGGCACGTGGAGGAGCTCAAACCTGATCCTTTCTCCAATTCCTAATCTCAAGTCCCTTACCTAATTCCGTAATCCCGTGTTTCCACTCCGGAGTTGAGGGGGGGATGTTATGATATGTTTGGGAAGTTATAATATAATTTTAAATAAAATTTAGTTGAGAGAGAAAGGGAAAAAATAAAATAAAAACAAAATGTAGCCAATACTTGTATACATCTATTGCAACAAACTATCAAAAGTAATAATAGGAACAATAGTTACAAATAAACAGGTGCGCGCCCGTGTGTACGTGGTGATAAGACAGTAGTACGCTGTGAGGCTTACTGCAGAGCGGTTGTTGCTTTGCGTAATTTTTTTTCCACTAAGTTTGAGGTTTTCTCATTACGCCTAGGCGGATATTTATTTTACTTTTCATTCTAAATTAATGAAAAGCGGTGTTGGTGATTGTGTCGTCGTCAAAAGGTGTTGGAAATTTGCGCCTGACGAAACACCTAAAAGAAGGGGATTTTTCCAGTCGTCCAACAAGAGGAAACTCGACCACAAGGTGGAAAATTCAGTCGACTCTCGCAGCGAGTATAATTTGAACTTTCACATACATTTTTATTATTTAAAAATAAATAAAGTATGTATAGATTTTAGTAACGAATAGATATATAACAACCATATAGATATAAAAATTCGTTTCATTTTATTTGCATATTTTCTTAAAACATATTTTGTAACTATAGCAGGTACTTTGTGTATTTATACAGTCATTCTACTAAGCCTGCCTAAATCAAAGAAAAGGATCGATGAATTGAATTAATTTAATTCAATCAAAAACAACTAATCTAATTAAGTGAACTTCTAAAATGAATTCATGAAACTTGAAATTTAATTTTAATATGACATTTCATTAAAAATTTAAAGAGAGAAGTAATTTAGTACAGACAAAAGGAGTTTCTTTTGTATATTTATTCATCCGCCACCAGCTTTTGTAATAATCGTATTTGAAAAATACAGTAATTTTCTTTAATTAATATAATATTTTGGTTCGAGTATATTTTTTTTTCTTTAAAGTATAATTTTTTTTAATCTTTACACAAGAGGATTCTGTGATATTTTTTTCTGGTTGTGTATTTTTTTTTTTAAATTTTCTAAGAATGGTTTTGTTTCTAGTGGCATATTATAATAAATTGTAAGTGTCTGTACGTATTCACGTCTGTATTTTTTTTCCTTTTTTTTCTTCTCTTCAATTTTATTGTTGGTGGTACTTGTTTGTTTTAATTAATTTTTTTTCAGGGCACTATTTTCACAAAACCAAGAAATAATTATTGCTTCCCTGCAACTCCTTTCCTTTTTTTTTCCTATTTTATTTTACTTAGTTTACTCCTTCCCCTTACTCATTTATCTCCTTTCCGTTAGTTTCCTGATTAATCCCATAATTTTATTTTAGTTTTTTTTGGACCCTACCCTTCTCCACTGCTGCTTGTCGGGCCTTTTAATGTACATCTACCACCTCCCTGGATTTGAGGTGTAACATTTTTGGCGCCCGAACAGGGACCCGACAGTTATTTATCAAATATTATTCGGATAAATATGATAATTATTGTGGAAGATCTGAGAAGATTATAAAAGAAGATTGACTAATTATTTAATGATACATAATAAACTCGTACTGGATTATTTGTTTCGTTAACCTCTCTCCGAAATTTGATTTTAGGTACTGCAACTGAAAAAAAAAAAAAATTTGTGTGTTGTCTGCCGATTAATCTGTTTAATTTTGAGATGGATATTTACCGCTTACTGAAAGATGAGTTGCTATGAGCTGCAGATTAGAGAGTTACCAAGTGAAGGAGCAGTTACGGAATTGAGGAAAAGATTGTCCAAAGCTTTATCTACTAGTGTTTCGCCAGTTGAATCGGCTATTTCCGCCCTTCCAGCGAAAGAAGAATTGACGATCTGTCAATCGAAAATAAATACGATAATTTCTAGTTTAGAAATTTTCGACGCTACAGACGCGAATGAACTGAAACGTCTGCTAACTCGGTTAGAGCACACAAAACTTCGTTTAGCCCGTGTACATCCTCCAGAGCCGTTGGCATCGGCAAAAGATGCACTTACTCTCAAGGTCGAGAGACTTAAACGGGACTTAGAAAAACTAACTCAACCTTCACTTAGTGTTGAATCATCACCACCTGAATCACAAACGAACCCTACTACTGCAGGAAGAGGGATCACGAGAGATCTGAGATTACATAAGTGGGGAATTTCTTTTTCAGGAGATGACAAAGAGCAGACTTTGGGATCATTCTTAGCTGAAGTAGAAGATAGAAGAGTAGCTAGGGGTATTACGAAGGAAGAGTTATTCCAATCGGCTAGTGAACTCTTCCGTGGAACTGCATTGGTTTGGTTTAGGTCCAAGAGAGATGGAATATCATCATGGGACGAGTTAACTGCGCGTCTTAGACAAACATTCTTGGATGTTGATTACAATGATCGCCTTATGGAGGAAATAAGAAAACGAACGCAAGGTCCAGAGGAACATCCCTCTGTCTATATTGCTAAGATGCAAGCCCTATTTTCTCGTTTAGATATCCCGCCGAATCCCAGAGAGCAGCTTGAGATAATTCAACGAAATGTGAAGAAGGAGTACAGACCACTCTTACCTCTTACATCCTTTAACACTGTAGAAGAGTTAGAAGTTATTTTACGGAATTTGGAGATAGGAGCAACAAGAGCTTCTCGTTATGAAGAACCACCTATGAAAGGAAGCATGGAACCAGACTTGGCCTATAAAGGACCACGTTCGAAGATCAATCGAGTTAATCCGGTGTTGACCGTATCAAAGACATCCAAAGAAGCTTCATCCGTTAAGGGGACACCATCTAATCCAATCAAATGTTGGAAATGTCATCAGCTTGGCCACGTACAGAGAATGTGTCCAACAATAGCAAGTCGTCGGAATACACCGGAATCTACTGGAAGGAATCAGAAGACGGATAACACAGTTCTCTCGGATAGGTCCAAGCCGGGAAACGCCGTGCCCAACCGAGATTAAGTGGGCAGATCTCGAGTTGTCCTAAGATGTCCACAACAGATCCTGAGTGGAGAGAGTGGGTTGCGGTTGTAAGTGAATTTATGAAAGGGAATCTGCCTGCTCGACCACTAATGCAGATCGCAAAACAGCGTGATGGTAGACCATATGTTAGGGTTTCCATGTTGGGACTTACCTTCCATGGCCTTTTGGATTCAGGAGCAAGCCGCTCAATCATAGGAGGTACCGGTTGGAAAAGACTGGAGAAATTAGGACTCCCGCTTCGTAAGGATCCTTCCCTGAAAGTCACTACAGCGAGTGGAGCCAGATGTAAAATATTGGGGTCCATCGAGATTCCTGTTGAGCTAGCAGGGAAAATCAAGGTTATTGATTTTCTAGTGGTGCCTTCGTTAGTAAATGCTCTGATATTGGGTATCGACTTTTGGAAATCCATGAGTATCGTCCCGGATATGAAAGCAGAGTGTTGGATCTTCAGCGAGGAATCCTCTGAAGAAAATGTCTCCGCAGTCTTAGTCGGACGGTCGGATCTCTCGCCAGACGAGGAGTTGGAAGTGAAGCGATTTATTCACCGATGGCAAGTGGAAGAGGCAACGGAACTAAAGGGCACTGACTTAATCAAGCATTCAATTGATACAGGGGATAGTAAACCAATTAAACAGAGGTATTATCCCGTATCTCCAGCCATACAAAGAGTTCTTAATGAAGAGTTGGATAGGATGCTGAGAGAGGGAGTAGTAGAACCTTCTGCTAGCCCATGGTCTTCGCCAGTGGTGCTCGTGAAGAAGCCAGATGGGGGTTACAGATTTTGCGTTGACTTCAGAAAACTTAACGCAGCAACAAAGAGGGATGCCTACCCGATTCCATTTGTGAGGCACATATTAGACAAGCTACGAGACGCAAAGTATTTATCCTCCCTTGATCTCAAGTCGGCGTACTGGCAAGTGAAGGTAGCGGCAGAAGATAGAGAGAAGACTGCTTTCACCGTACCAGGGAGAGGGCTATTCCAGTTTGTCCGTATGCCATTTGGGCTTCATAATGCCCCGGCAACGTGGCAAAGACTCGTCGATTCCGTGCTTGGCCCTGATTTGGAACCGAAGGTATTCGTTTATTTAGACGATATCGTGATTGCTACCCAGAGCTTCCAAGATCATCTGCAAACATTAGAGCTAGTCATGAAGAGACTAACAGACGCTGGACTTTCTGTGCATTGGGATAAAGCCAAGATATGCCGACCGGAACTCCATTACTTAGGATATGTGGTCGATCAGCAAGGATTACATGTAGATCCGGAAAAGGTAGCAGCTATTCTGAATTTCCCTCAACCGCGAAATGTGAGACAAGTTCGGCGGTTCTTGGGACTCGCCTCCTGGTATCGAAGATTTGTGCCACACTTCGCCACAGCCAGTTCACCCCTAACAGACCTGTTGAAGAAGAGTAAGAAGTGGCATTGGGATGAAGAGCAGAGTAAAGCTTTCAAGGAATTAAAAGACGTGCTGGTGTCCGCACCCGTGCTTACCTGCCCGGATTTTCAGCGTCCCTTTATTCTTCAGACAGATGCTTCATCGTCAGGCCTGGGAGCGATCTTGTCACAGATGTTTGAGGATGGGGAAAAACCTATAGCTTATGCGAGTCGCAGTTTGACGCGGAACGAAAAGAATTTCTCTGCCACAGAGCAGGAATGTTTGGCGGTACTCTGGGCTATAGAGAAGTTCCGCCCATACTTAGAAGGAACGGAGTTCACCGTAATTACAGATCACCACTGCTTAGTTTGGCTTCTCAACCTTAAAGATCCCCAAGGAAGATTGGCACGATGGGCATTAAGGATGCAACAATATTCCTTCACTATTCAACATCGACCGGGAAAGCAGCATGGAGCCGCTGATGCGCTCTCCAGAGCTAACGAGGATTCAGTAGGGGTTCTGAACATCACGTTTGATGAGGTTGATGACTGGTATGCCCGGATGTTGCAGAATATTAAGAGAAATCCGACTAACTACCCAGACTGGCAAATACAAGATGGCAGAAAGTTGTACAAACGCGTTACGGAAAACCGGAACAGACTTCCCAGCGATCTGACATCCTTGTGGAAGTTAGTGGTGCCCAAGCCACAAAGATTAATGGTGATGCAAGAATTCCACGATAGTCCACTATCTGGCCATTTGGGAGGCTTCAAGACGTTTGAACGTGTCAAGGAGAATTATTATTGGCCAGGTATGGCAGCTGATGTCGCACGGTATGTATCACGATGCTCCATTTGCCTGCAAAATAAACCTCTACAAAAGGCACCGGCAGGATTAATGGGAAAGCAGAAAGTAGTTTCGGAGCCATGGCAAATAGTTGCTGCCGATCTGATGGGCCCATTTCCAATATCTAGGAAGCAGAATAGGTACCTTATGGTAGTCACGGACTACTTTTCCAAATATTGCATTCTAATGCCGTTGAGACAAGCTAAAGCCAAGACAGTCGCTAGGCTGGTAGAAGAGAACGTAATCCTAAAGTTTGGGGCTCCCCAGAAAATCATCGTCGACAATGGAACCCAATTCGCTAGCCGCGAGTTTAAACAAAAGACCGACGAGTATGGGTGTGAGCTATGGTTTACTGCTGCCTATCATCCGCAAGCCAACCCAACGGAGAGGGTGAACCGGGTGATAAAAACAATGATGGCTTCCTACGTCAAAGATAATCACCGTGACTGGGATAAGGAACTGGCAAAACTGGAGTTCTCCCTGCAGACGGCTGTTCATCAGGTGACTAGATTCACCCCGGCTTATTTGAACTTTGGACGGGAGTTGAAGAGGTCAGGATTAGAGTACGGTCCCCTAGAAAATGATGGAACTCTTCCACAATTTGACAGACAACAGAGGTTGGAGAGATTGGAGGGGATACCGTTGTTGTATGAGGAAGTAAAAGAACGCTTGTCAAGGGCCTATGAACGCTCGGCTAGGGTCTACAATCTAAGGAGGCGACCTGTAAAATACAAGGCGGGAGACACCGTATGGAAGAAAACCCATGTCCTGTCCGACGCAAGTAAATACTTCGCGAGTAAGTTGGCTCCAAGGTACACCCAGTGCAAAATCCG